>ML778049.1:534091-556769 GCA_009831015.1 Picea engelmannii | reverse complement strand
GAAGGAGAAGGACAAACCTGACTGTCCGATTCAAGGTGCGTAGATACCTGGGGACTTCAGTAAACTAAGTGAAGATATTTCTCTGAGAATTAATAAGTCATTATAGTTTGAATTGTGATAGGAGAAGTCCTCACTTAAACAACTAATGAGTCTGATAGCATGCCAAGAGAGAGAAAGAAAGGAAAACCAAGATCACACCATCCTAAGTTTGGATTAGGGGGTTGGGTGTGTTACAAAGTGGTATAAGAGAAAAGTTCAAACTCTAGGGTTGAATGGGTCACCAAGGTCGCTTAAAAACCTGTTTAAGATGATTTTAAATGTTGTTTAACATGCATAATTTAAATTGGTTCTTAGTAGGCATGACGGACTAAAAGGCAACATAGGTGAATGGTACAACGTAGCATGGATGACACCTTGCATCTTAGAGATGAGGAATCTGATGGCTGGAGGGATAGATAAACCCTCCATATTTGATGGCCACTATTAGAATTTTGAAGGAAGACAATGAGAGACTCATAAGAGCTTAGGCCGAGCAAAATGAGTTGAATGCAGTGTTACTGTAGATCTTGTAGGAGATTCAAAAACATATGCAACAAGGCCCAAGTAATGCAGAGTTGTAGCAGTCAGAGAGGTTGAAAACCCATTCAGATGCTCATAAGCATGGATTGACTCACAACAATGTGGGAAAGAGTTATTCCAGGAAGAGGCATCGAGATGTCATGAAAGGTATATCTAGTGGAAATGTTTCCACAAATTCACCTGGCAGGAAGTCTACTTCGGTAGAGCTATCTAGTAGTGGCACAGATTCAAGTGTCTGGAAGAAGAAAAAGAGGAAGAATTCTTAGAGTTCTTTGGCTAAATAATTCAAGAAGGCTAAGCCACCTACCTTCAATGGATACATTAAGAAAGGAGAAGAAGGCGAGGCATGATTGTTTGGTCTAAAGAAGTACTTTAAGGTACACAATTATTTTGAGAATACCAAGGCAATGATTGCCATTTTTAATTTGAATGGAGGAGCTTCCATTTGGTGGGAAGACCTCAAGGAGATCAAGAGACAAAAGGAAAACAAATTGACATGGAAAAAAATTGAAAAATACTACCGAAAGGCTTACTTATAGGAAAAGTATTACGATGAAAAATTAAGGAATTCCATGATCATAAGTTGGGTCAACTTACCATGGATGCATATGAAAAAATGTTTATGGAGTTGTTGAGGTATGTCCCTTACCTCAAGGTAGAGAAAGCGAGAGTGCAATGTTTTCTCAGTGGATTGCCACAATCCTACTAGGATCAAATTGAGTTTGATAAACCCAAGACATTGGAGGATATTATTTGGAAGGCCAACTATTGCTATGATGAATCTAAGCATACGAAAGAGCCTTCAAAATAATATAAGAGGAAGGACAAGATTGGATTCTAGAAGAAGGGATTCCAGTCATTTCCATACAAGAATTCCAAGAAAAGTGCACAACTGGGTGAACCAAGAAGAAGTGTGCATCAACAAAACTTTCCATCTCAAAGTGGAAATATAATAGTAGAGCAAGCAAGAGAAATAACAGAGGAACCCAAGAAAGGACCTTTGCAATGTTGTGGATGTGGAGATCCACATATGTTGATGGAATGTCCTCATAGACAACATGACAACAGAAAGGTGTATAATGTGCCGAAAGCAACCACAATCAATGATGTATCCAGAAGCCTGCCGAGAATATATGCAGCTGTGGAGAATTGATAGGCAGACCACCAGGCCTCTATGGTGGAATTAGAAGGTATTGTTGCTAAGCAACCTATTTCAATTTTAATTGACTCGCGATCTAACCTCAGTTATATTTCACCTTAATTTGTTGAGACATGTTCATTAAATAGAAAGAAACACGCAAGAGCGTGGTTTCTCTAGTTAGCCACTAGAACAAAGAGGAAAGTGGCCGAGGTAATAGAAGTGTGTCCAATTGAGATGAGTGGATTGCAGACTCAGGAAGCCTTGAATATCCTACCCCTAGGCTCATATGATGTATTGTTGGGAATGGATTGGTTAGCTTCCCACAAGGCGAAGTTAAATTGTTATAAAAATATTTTGGGATGCGAAGATTGGGAGTGAAATGTAAGGGTTTTGCAAGACATTTAGAAGCCTGTTTCAATAAGGAAAATATCAAAATTGCAACTCAAGAAGTTCAATAGAAAATGTTTCCTCTTGTATGCTATACAAGTCCTTAACTCAGGATAGAGAAAAGAGCTGAAGTTTGAATATCACCCAATGACTACCTTCGAAAAGAGATCTTGATTTCTTAATAGATCTTGTGCCTGGAGCGGTGCCAGCTTCGAAAGTACCTTACAAGATGAGCACTCTAGAGTTTGTGGAGCTGAAGGTACAAATAAAGGAAATGTTGTACAAGGGTTATATTAGGCCGAGTGTATCTCCATGGGGAGCACCAACCCTATTTGTAAAGAAGAAGGATGGTACCTTGAGACTATGCATTGACTATAAGCAGTTGAACAATAAGAACAAGTATCCTTTTCCCATGATAGATGATCTCTTTTACCAGCGTAGAGGAGCCGTAGTTTTCTCAAAGATTGATTTAAATCTAGGATATCACCAAGTCAGAATCAAGGATGAGGACATCCACAAGACAACCTTTAGAGCAAGGTACAAGCACTATGAGTTTGTAGTGGTGCCATTTGGACTTACAAACGCACAAGCCACATTCATGTATCTGATGAATAATGTGCTCAACAAGTATTTGGAGAAGTTTGTCTTAGTATTTGTGGATGACATCTTGGTGTATTCAAAGAATGGATAAGAGAATTAAGAGCATCGTAGAATGGTGCTATAGGTGCTAAGAGAGAACCATTTGTATGCTAAGTTCAACAAGTGTGATTTCTTTCAAAACGAAATCCAATATTAAGGCCATGTAATCTCAACAGAAGGAGTGACAGTGGATCCCAAAAAGATCAAGGAATTCATGGATTGGCCTGCCCCCAAGAATGTCACGAAAGTAAGATCCTTCATGGGATTGGATGGATATTATAGAAGGTTCATTAAAGGATTTTCTACGATTGGCAATCCTATCACTTCATTTCAAAATAAGGGGAAGAAATTTATATGGTCACCAGAGTGTGAAGATAGCTTCCAGTAGCTGAAACATCTTTTAACTAATGCCTGTGTTTTGAAGATTATAGACCTAGAAAAAGATTTCCTGGTTTTCACAGATGCTTGCAAGGAAGGACTAGGAGGAGTCCTTATGTAAGAAGGGCAAGTGACTTGTTATGAATCACAAAATTTGAATGAGCATGAGTAGAAGTATGTTACCCACGATCTAGAATTGACAACTATTATGCATGCATTGAAGATTTGGAGAAATTACTTGTTCGAGAGAAGATTTATCCTAATGATAGACCATTGTGGTATGAAGTACCTATTCGACCAACCAAAGTTGAATGCTAGCCAAGACAGGTGGATAGCGTTGATCAGTGAGTTTGATTTTGAAATCAAACACATTAAAGGAAAAGAGAACAAAGTGGCAGACATGCTCAGTCAAAGCATTCATATTATACACTTAGCAACAACAAGTGTGGGAGAGTATGGTATCAAGTAGAGGATTGAAAACCTCTTGGAGGAAGATGAGTTTTTCATTCAAGTGAAAGAAGGGTTACAATGTGAACCCTGTGAAAATAAATATGAAGGATATTAGCTTGGGGTTGATAGTCTTCTATTGTATAATAATAGGATGTATGTTCCTAACTCAACAGAGTAAAGACAATTGGTCATGGATGAATTCCATAAGAAACCTTATGTAGGTCACCCTGGGCACTAGAAGATGGTGATAATGGTAAGGCAATTGTATTATTGGCCCGAGATGAAGAAGGAATTTGCTCAGTACATTGCCAAATTCCTGGAGTGACAATAGGTGAAAGTTGAGCACATACATCCTCCAAGTCTATTGCGACCTTTGCCTATTTCAGAGTGGAAATGGGAAATGATTTCCATGGATTTCCATAGAAGTGGTTGAAGCAGTTCAGGATGGGAACCGTAGGTTGTAGGTTACGTCTGTAGGAAGCCACGAGAGCCCCGAGGGGATTGGTCGAAGAAGATACCAAAGGTGGAAAGACACCACAAGACCAGAAAAAATTCAACAGAAGAAGAGGTAATACACTAGACACATGAGATATGGATAGAGAAGAGTACAACGAGTAGCTCAGAGCGGTATCTGAAAAACAAAAGAATGCAATGCAATGAACAAAGAACACTCTAAGGAAGAGTGAGTGTGTGACGAACTCATAGGCCGAGAGTGCAGTGAGTAGAGGTGTTCATTAGTGCAGATCAAAGAAAGGAGAAAGTGGAGAGTCTTCATTGAGGAAAATATGAAAATCATCCAATTTTATGATGATCACCCTAAAGTAGAGAAGACCTTAATCCATATTGGAGAAATAATGGGCTGCAACTTGGTGCTCACTGGACAAAAAACGACACTAGTAAGGGGAGGTCATTGAGGGACTGTTTAGCAGAGAAGGGACTCCCTTGTGCAGAGGAAATCCAGTTGAGAAACCACCTGATAAAATTGTAGAGACCCGAGCTCAGTGGGAAGGGGGGAAATTCTGTTGTTTTTAGAGGAGGAAGAAGAATAACCTTCTTGGATCATCTGAGTTGGAAAACTGCTGAATCATTCCCCTTGTGATATCATGGCTTGGAACGGGGGTGGCGTACTGTAGGAAGGCACTCCACAATATGGCCTAAGGATGGGAGGACATGAATCCTCTCTTAGTCAGTTGGCACTGACATTTCTCTGAAGGTTTATATATATATATATATATATATATATATATAGATTGGTTTGTTTAATTGTGTTTGAAGGTTTTATACATGTAAATGTTTGACTTAAATGGGAAATGTGAAGGTTTATAAGCAATGAATCGAACCTCTGAATGAATGAAATGTATCGGTTATGGTTTTTACTTGGTCAGATAAGTTATGAAAATGAACCAATATGGACAACTTGTGTCCCTATGAACCTTGCATCTTTAGAGGAAAGTTTGCAGGACATGGACGAAAACATCGTTTACCTGGTGGTGCTAGTGCCCTGAAGTCAGGGAGGTTTCTACGAGGAGTGGAGGGATTTGAGCCCCAAGGAGATCTCGATGTTTATGTGGAAATATTGCAAGATATGCAAGCACTTCTTTTCGACTAAGTTAGTAGGCCTTAGACAGTTTGAGAGTAGACCTCAAACCCTTAAGAGATATGGTAAGGTCTTGTAGAATCCTGAAATTGACTATGTCCTTGAGTCAGGTTGTTTTCCTTAGGAAAACCTATGTACGATCAGAATGACTTGTAGCCGTTGATTTGGCATGTTGGGTAGATTCTGACCAATGGTTGGATGGTGCCACTTTCAGAGTGGCTAGACGAGGTTGTGTTTGAACCCTGTAGAGGAAGGTTTCGAGTCGACTTAGACTGTCAGTCTATCAGAGGATGACCTAGTAGAAAATATGGATCGTTGGATTCCAAGGTTAGTATGTCAAAGTAAGGTTATTGGAGGTGATGTGAAGTGGATCAGGGTAGATGTTCATCGACGAAAGTCCGAGAACTGTAGATCCCTTGAACTTTGTGTGCGAGATCCCCACTGTTGGATCTGATGAGAACCACTTCAAGGAGGAGGAATCCAAAACCCTGACGGGCCATCATTCCAACCCCGAAAACCACAGAGACCATTGGATTAGATGAAAAATGATCGTTCGATCCATCAGAAAGGTGCAAGGCCATAGTGAGATCTTCAGAGTGGATTGTAAACTTGAAGCGAAGATGCTCCTTGGGGGGGGTTTCGAAAACAAAGGAGAAACGTTGATCGATATGAGGGAGAGATTTAATCTCAGCTGCAATTTTTGTGGGTCCCATCTGTTGGTAAGTGGGATGGGTAATTATGAGAGGAGTAACCATCGGATAGGTAGAGGCTCCGATGCGATCATAGCTGTTAGAACTCCAGGTCTGAGGACCGTTAAATCCTAGGAAATGACCATCAAGTTAAATGTCGTCGGAGGGGAGGCCAACATAAATGGTTGGGGCACTCTGATTGAATAGGTATGAATAGGTCCAGATTGTTACTCCGAAGGCGAAGGACAAACCTGACCATTCGATTGAGGGTGCATAGATACCTGGGGACTTTAGTAAACTAAGTAAAGAGATTTCTCCGAGAATTAATAAGAGTCATTATAGATTAAATTATGATAGGAGAAGTCCTCACTTAAACAACTGATGAGTTTGATAGCATGCCAAGAGAGAGAAGGAAAGGAAAACCAACATCCCACTAGCCTAAGTTTGGATTAAGAGGTCGGGTGTGTTACAATTGTTACTTGATACCACTTGTAACGTCCTTGAGCTATAAATGAACATTATCATTGTAGTAGAAAAAATATAACAACAATGACTTTCAAATAATCCTTTGATCAATTGACAAATAATAACCAAACTCCATAACTTGTTAATCCATAATAACAAAAAAAAAACTTTTACATTTCATTTCCAAATTATTCAATTATAAAAACAACATTATAAATCAAAATAATTAATTTAATTTTATAAATTTAATAGATTAAAATTATTCTCAATAAACTATCATGATTTTCATTGCCACTATCACCACCACCCCCAAAATTATTCCTATCTTTCTTTATTCACCACCCCAAAAATTATTCCTATCTTTCTTTATTACTTTGTACAAGATTTTAAAAATCCCAACATCATTGATAATAATTGCTCCTCTCTTTCTTTATTGATACATAAAGAAAAGTTATTTTTTTACTTACCTTAAAAGTATTTTTTTATTACAACATAATATTGACAAACTTATGAGGGTGGATATCACAAAGACAATATGAGGGTGGATGTCACAAAGACAAAATTACAGCGATGGAAATGGATATCATATTTCACAACTTTTTCCTTCATGAAAATGATATTAATTAATCACGTGAATGACTAAAAATTGAGAATCTTTTGTCGTTCTCACTAATATTTTGTGTAGCTGAAGTGGGTAAATCTTGAAATCATCGCTTAGTCAATTTCCCCATTTTCCCATTCATGATGTTGACATTCAAGAAGATAAAGGAGAATGATAATGCAGGTCCCGCGAATATGATGTTCCGGATTATGTCCTTAAATTCACTGATATCTCAACCATCTATTGAGTTACTCTTTTGATGGGGCCGTGATTGAGTTACTCTTTTGATGGGGCCGTGAGGGTCCAAGGAGCTGTTTCGGTGCTTTTTATTTTTGATGGGTTTTTTCTGTCTTGTGTTTTTTTTGGTCCACTTGTTCACAGCCTGCGTGTTATGCTGGTTTGTGTTGTTGTGCTGGGTTATGTTGCTTTGTTTGCTTACGAGCATGGATGTTAGAGTAGCACTGATATGATCACAGCTTGCTGACTTTGTAAACGAATTTATACTCTATATAAATTTGAGATAATTTTTTCTTAGAGTTACTCTTTTTATTATAATTATCACTTTTTATAATTTCAATTAAATTATAAATTTGATTGATATTGACGATTCCTTACTTTAATATATACAAGGATACATAACCATTTAATAAAATTGAGAAGAGAAATTAGCATATATAATGAAATGTTTGAAATATATATATATATATATATATATATATATATATATTTTTCAAACATTTCATTAAGGATGCTAATTTCTCTTCTCAATTTTATTAAATGGTTATGTATCCTTTAATATTGTTCACTCACACTTTCTTGTACTTTATCTTCATCTACCTCATTAGAGTTTCCAAAGAATATTAATGTAGTGAAAAACCATGTGTATGCTCTCTCGCAAGGAATGATAATGATGGGTTTTATGATATATTTTGCCTTTGTTAAAAATTGTTAGAGATAAAAAATAAATTAAAAACTAAAAATAAATAAAATTAAAACTCAAATCTTAAATGTAATTTTTTTTTATAAAGAGTTAGTTTTGTTAAAATAGGAGTTGGCTTTGGGTATACGTTTTTGAGTTGATGTGATATCATTTTTTCTTACTTTAGTACAAAATATAGCTGATAATTTACATGTTTTGTCTTCTAGACCATCTTTAGCTTGTGGTTGTTATTTATGTGGATTTTGTTACTTTTCGGGTTACTTCAAAAGTGTTTACATCATGTTTGGAGGTGCTTCATGAGATTTGGGGTAAGTGGTGTATGTTTACCCCCCAAATGGTTTGATATGGATTGGCACATGGGAGATGGTTCATGATGGATTTGCACATTGGAGATAGCTTGCTCAGTAGTTGCTTGACATCAATTGGGTGGTTTCTTGGAATTATTCCTTAGGGCATTGGATTTCTCTTGATAGCTTGGGGGACGTCCTTCATGATGGCCATATGGAGAGGTTTGCTTGCTTGGAGAACACCCTACGTAGGAGGAGGAGTGTGCAACATGGAGGAGGGATTTTGGCCCTAAACAACATGGGGTAGCTTGGATTCTTGTATGGATGCTTGGAGTTGGCTTAAGGACACTTGAGTTGTGACAATGTTCATGTAGGGGTAGTGGACCCATAGGAGTACATGGCTTAGGAGGAGCGATGTGGTCTCTGTGGGCTTGCGGTGGAATGAAAATGCTCCTTGTGTAGCTACATCATCTTGGAGCCCTTATTATGTATGACACCACCTTTGAACATTGCAACATACTCAACACCCAACTGAGCAACATTACGTGCAAAAACTCCTTAAATTATTAAGAGTTACTACTAATCAAATTCATGTAGCTTACCAGCCACAGATCACACACATATTTGACCATTTGACTGATACTACAGTTCTAAATGCATCTAATGACGTATATTAAACATGAATACAATTGTTCAAGCAACACCAAACACACAACATTCATATAAATTATTTACATGACGAAATTTAACATAAGAATAGAACATAAACACTTATCTATTAATGATTAATCAACTAGCTTCAAATGAAGGATGAACCTCCCAACCATATGCACTGCTAATCATTTTCTCTCATCAACAAGCCACCCTCAAGATGAGGCTATGAGTCCACAAGGAGATCCAACCCACTAGCTATCCACTCTCCACACAGAGCAACCCCAAACCCAAGTTCTAGTCTCACAACAGTTCCAAACCTACAACTCTCTCTTTTCCCCACAACCTACACTACCCAAGGAATGTATCCCCTTCACTTCTCACAGTCCCTCGAGATGTACCATTAATTTATTAGGGCCACTAGTGCATTCGGTTGGCCAGGAATCACTCAACTGGGAACTCTAGGAACTCTCAGTTGTTTCATGTTTTCTCACAACAACCTTCACAAGGCTCTGAGATATTTCCTCAATAGGAAATCACACCACAAGCTTACAACCCAATTTAACAGAACACAAGCCTTTATCTTAGCATAAAAACATGGCCAAACAATGGTTGCCTTCAAGTATACCATGGATGGTCCTCTTCCTATCCCTCTCCCCTTCTTTGCCACCCAAAATCTGTATGTAAAACTTGTCCCCCCTTCTGCATACGAATTTCCTCTTCTTCTTTTCTTGATCGACTCACACTCTTCTCAAGGATGATTGTACCTCATCCCATTCTCTCCAATAACTATGGGATGTGACCACTCACACCCACCCTCTTACATGAGTTTAATGATTGGCCTCTCATACACTCAATCAACAAATAGAAGGTTATAAACAAAGATAATAATTTCAGGAATGTGGGTTGGATTAATACCCATGAATAATTCCCCCTTGGACCGCTCTCTCTCGTGGAATCATAGCCCCTCATCGTTCTTCATCTCTTTCATATCATAGCCAATGATTATTACTTTTATTAATTATTTCAATGTTCATAATATGCAAATTGGCCCCCAACCACATTAAATCAATACGGGTTCTTTGCCCCAACGCATCGACTCACTAGCCTAATTCACATTTATACAATTACATTATAATTCATAGGGATTGGAACTATGGATGTTACATCCCCTCCCCCTTATTTTTGCATTGTCCTCAGTGCACAACACCCTACAGGTGTAATTTCATTTTACAATTCCTGCTCCCCGGTCAATAATCAACATATAGGCTCTCTAGCCCGAAATCACACAGGGATTCTAGCCTAAACAAATTACATAGACACTCTAGCCCCAATACCACAGATACATAGGCACATCCGACCCCCAAAATCACAAATACAAAGGCACCCTGGCCCGAAACATATACATAAGCCACTGGCATTCTCCTACAACTATCCTATTTTCCACCATCTCTCTTCCCATTGACTTTCCCAACCCAAGGAATGGCATCCCATTCGTTTATCAAGGTTGATTCAAGGAATGTTCCCCCTTCGTTGTCCTCAGTCTCTTGGGATGCACCATTCATTTTTCAAGGTCTCTCTGGCATAGGTAACTAGGAATCTCACTGCTGGGAACTCAAGGGACTCACTGCTAGGAAGAATATGAGTAAAATATCCAACATCAATCTTGCTGCTGCAGTGCGACTCACACAAGAGTGCACTCTTCAGGCTTGACAACTAGGTTCTTTGACAATGCAACTCACATAGGAGTTCGCTCTTCCGGCCTGATAACCTGGTTCTTCAACAATGCAACTCACACAAGAGTTCACTCTTTAGGCCTAACAATCTGGTTCTTCAAAAGTGCAACTCACTCATGAGTTCACTCTTCAAGCCTGACAACCTGGTTCTTCAAGAGTGCAACTCACACTAGATTTCACTCTTTAGGCCTGACAACCTGGTTCTTCGACAATGCAACTCACACATGAGTTCACTCTTCAGGCCCGACAACCTGGTTCTTTGACAATGCAACTCACCGTCTAGGCTCAGGTATCCCTTTCATTGTTATATAGTTCTTAAGGCGATCTATCATTTCCCAAGGTGTTCTCACACAGACAAATGCCAACTTGCTGCTAGACTTCCACGAGCAATATATAACCTGTGGAAATTATCCCATCTGCATTACATGCATACAATTAGTATGAGACATCATCATATAATTATAAAATTTCAAATTTGTTTTACACAGGAAAACATAATTTCTCAAACATGAGTCTTTTTGCTCATAATTGTTTGTCTCTTGCAACAATAGATATTAGTATTCTTTACGAGATTACATCCCTGTCATATCTAAGACCATTTCCCCTGCAATTTTCTCAAGTCCATGCATCCAAACAAATTGTTAGTATATTGTAACAATTTTCAATTATTAATTTCTCAAATATGGTTATACAGGAAAATAAAAATTCCCACGCATGAGATTTTTTCTCATTATGTTTGGTTCTTACAGCTGTAGATATCAATCTTTCTTATGGTATACATCATTTCCATATCCAAGACCATTTTGCCTGCAATTTCCTCAACTTTCTTGCATCCAAACAAGATTGTTAGCACTCATGCATATTTTTTTTAGCAACTCATGAAATGATATCAGAGTTGTATCTACCCAACAATTCAATCATTTCCAACCATTATTCACATTAAAATGGAATTCTACCATTCATCATATTATCTAGAATGACATTATCATTCATTGTACATGCATTATCAACACATCAAGCCTTTCATAATGCAATCAAACTTTACCAGTAAATAAAACCAATGTGACAATAATCCTGGCCACATTTACACAATGCATCGTTGCATTGATTTTGGAATACCATATGTTAATGTCATGTATTCCACCATGTGAGTTGGAAGGTATGGCCCATGCCTCAATACACCATCCAAATTCTTCCCCACAACCCGTCTAATACTTTGGATACCTTCCTCTTCAACCCATACACAACACTAGGAACATCATCCCTTAGTGTTATTTAGTGTAGGCAAAAAGGTTGCAGTCCAAACCTCAGTTACATAGGGAATAACCATCATGCACTTGGATGGCACTATAGCCTTTCCATATCCAAACTCATCATGGTATCAAACATGACCATCTCAAATGACATTCATTGTTATAGCAGGAGTAAGTCTCCCAACTTAACTCGCTTATGAATTCATAACCAACATAACATAATATGCAATTAAATTTCCAATAAATGCATTCAAGTAACAACTAATATTTGCATACTCAAGGCCTCTCGCCTTTTCATCGATTCAAATATTGATATTAGAATGAGGGAATTCTTACCTTCATTCCCTTCAACATTTATACATTATAACAACCCCAAATGCATACCTGCATGGTTGTTATCAATTTACTTGATCCTATGTGATCTTTTTGCATTTGTAGAAGATCGTTGTCTCCCTTCACTAATTTTATTGGTCAACATTTTCTCCATACTCATTTGTCTTCATATGGATGGATACCATAAGCAACAATATTGTCAGGCTATAATCATGTTTCCTGGATACAAAATCCTTCATTAGTTTTATTCAAATATCATAGCATCATTATTTCATATATATATATCAATATCAACATACTACTCTTAGTCTATAATCATGCCACCAACATGTTCAGGCATGTCTACATGCAGAAATGCACATCAATATGCACCAAGCATTTGATCTTTCATGCCTATTTATGCACATGCATTCTATCTTTAGTCTATGCATCATGCATCAATTCTATCACGCACTCCAATGCATATCTATTTCATATTAATTAATTGTTTAGCTTTATTATTGTAGATGACTGTCTTTGAATTTCTGTAGAACCATGTTGCCTTGTGCATTGCTAATTTTGCTCAACTGTGCACCACTAGCCCCTATTCTACACCTGCTAGCCAAGCCTCACTTGGCCATCCTGCATTTATAACCACTAGCTGGTCCACTAGTGCTGCCATCTCACAACTACTTTATGCAAAGAATCCCTTCCCAACATTTTTTGGCTAAATTCTCAATATTCATAGTGTTGTAACATACACTATTCCAGCTGAACATTAACACTGCAATCTAATTAACCACTTCCCATTTTTCGTAACCAAACCGGCCTTGGAATACCATTATCATTGACTGGCATTTCACCATTATGAAATACTTCTTTCATGTCTTCTTTCTAATATTCCTTGTCACCCATGGCTTTGCTCAATATTAAATATCTCTCTTCACTTCATTGAGTGATTCACTGTGAAGCACTTTTTGGCCATTCAAGACCACCCTTCTCCAATGGAAATGCCACCCTTTTCCATTTGCACATGTACCTTTATTTTGTTGCGCAATCTGATAATAGAGGCATCTTTCTTGCTTGAGTAATTTTAGACAAGAGTTACTAGATCATATCTAACAATTCCTTATTCCTACATTCCCATACTTTCTCATAGAGATAACTGATCCAACCATAAGTCACACCTCATCTCATGATATCCTTTCTCCTTCTCTTGCAACAAGCTTTGTTTCCTTTACTATATTTTTGTCTTCAAGGTTATGGAGTCCTCCTTGCTTCTTGTGCATGCAATGAAATTATTTACTTGGGTTCATACCTTATGTGAAAATATCTATTGACCTTCCTTTGCAAGCCATTCAATCTCTATAACATTTGAATACTAATATTCTTTTTCTTTTATTTAGACCCTTGAAAACCTTGCAACACCTTCCCTGCACTTTCCTTTGCAATTATTTGATGCTTCAACCAACTGCACAAGCTTGACCTCTTTCCTGTCCAATGGACCCTAGAATTGATTTAGAACAGACCGACACAATTATCAGTTGCTTAATATTATCCTCTTTCTAAAAATCCTTTTCTCACAACACTCTCTATAGAGTGCTCTTTTGCTAACTGACAATGCCCTGCTAGTAAGCTTAGCCTCTCTTTTGTCAAGATATTTCTCTTCAAGTGTGTCTCTAGAATTATGCATAGGTACTATCCTAAGAATCTACACTCCTAATTACACAACAATCACCTTTGGCACTCACCTCTATCATTGGGAAGGTTTCTCTAAACTTTGACACCATTTAGAAAAATTTTCACATCAAGTAATTACATGGTTCATGGAATTCAATTCCACTTTTCATTACTTGCCCTGAGCTCTTTATTACCTAAACCGACTTCTCATAGTGACAGGCTCTTGCCTATATCTTTTTCCATTTGACTCTGTCTTAACATTCCCCATCCTGGCATGCAGACCTCTGATCTCTTCCTCATGGATGTAAGATCCTTGAGCATCTTCCATGACTCCAGTCCTCATATAAGAACTAAAGTTTCTTTATGTATCTGTGATTCTTGCACCAATTCAAATTTTTATTTGCTTGATTCATTCCTCCCCGAAACAAATTCTCGACGACTGTACTCATGCCTCAATATAAATTATGATTGAAAAGTTACAACAACTACATGCTGCAATTCCACTCTTTTTTACTGTTACATAAATCTATTTATTCATTTCTAAGAAATTTAATTGCCCAAATCAAAATTCTGGTTTGACATATGTCTTCTACTCCTCAATACCTTTCCAACGACTATTTGTTTGCTCAAGTATGAGCTCCGAGATGAAAGATATGGTCTGGAGAAGTTTAGGTTGTTTTACTCAATTTACCCATGTATGCTACATGTGTCTTATTTCTCTTCCTGCACATTTTCAGGTACCCATAACCAAAACTGAATCCACCGCTAGATTTTATGGGTCATAATATTTCCATCAACTGTTCCTGTGCCCCAAACAAACTTTTGAGGATAGAGTTATGCCCTCTGGATGTAATACTAGTGCCAAAATTTTACCCTCGCCGTTTTGGCTGTAACTTTCTCATACGAGCTTCTCTTAGCTCGTTGGATAGCTCTCTTCGAGTTCTTTTATTTGAGATGCAGAGACAAAGTGTACCTTGGTACAATTCGTTCTCATGGGTTTTTGTACACTCTATTTTTGTGGGTTTTGACTTGCTGAAAATGTCGTTTAGGGCCTAAAAAATGCCCCGCAAGTTAATGACCTTCAAAAATATGAAAAATTTCGGAAGATTTCAAACAAAATTCATTGTTTTACTACTGTAACAGCTCTTTAAATCTCAATCACTGATCTTAAATCACGATAACAACAACCATTGATCTGAACTTGTCGTCCATTGACGATTGGTATCATCCTTTGGATGCGCAAAACATTTTTCCAAATCTACCGATTTGATCATCGGTCGTCAGTCCAATTTCCCTGACACTCGATTTTCAAACAACTCTTAATTCGGTTGTCGATGATATTTGTTGGCAAATGAAAAACTCTCCGTTGAATTTTATGATGCCCGACGATCCTCGATGAATGTGCTCCCAAATCGACCAATTTGACCATCAACCATCGACCACTTATGTTGGGTGACGTGGCAACTACTGACGTGGCATGCCACATGGATGTTGACGTGGCATGACAATCATCTTGGGTGTCAACTTGGGTGATGTGGCATGGCACGTGGATGATGATGTCATCATCCTCTTTCCCCCATCGACCAACAACCTGTCAGGCTGTTGTATTAAAGATTTTAATTACCTGAAAACACTAAATTGTCAAACCAGGGTAAGTGAACTTAGAGCTGCTACACTATATGTGCTGGTAAGATTCTAACTTCTACCTAAAGGTTATTCTGAGAATAAAACATAAACTTACTCTTATAAATTGAATCCTAATGATTATCTTAAAACTGATCATATCTTGTCTAATTAATCAAATGGAAACAATTCTAATTTAATCAAAGGTATTTCTACTCCTAATCTAAAGAAATCACCCAAGGCTATCTACCATTAACTAAACACCTAATCATCAAAACAACTATCTAAACCATAAAAGACAAAACATTTCAAAAACCTCTTATTTAATCTAAATACCAAGCAGTTCTAAATCTAACAAAGGTGAAACTAATAAATGTCCTATTTTATCCTACAAATATCAGAAGCTTCCTTTAACCAGACCATAAGCGAGCTACCCTAACAAAACAGAGTAAATCTAAACTCAAACTATCTTCAAATCATGATCAAACTAGAAACTGGAAAACAGAGCAAAGCTAAACTAATTTAAGAGAGAGTGCAATCGACATTTGGTTTATTCCTCAAATTCTACACTGATAGTAACTCATTCTAACATTCAATGATCTATGAGATAATATCAAACTGGGAATGAACTAAACGAAAATGATTAAGTCAGAATTTAGCAGAGCAACTTCAAGTTAAAAACTAACTCACACACAGATTCTAAAACTAGAAACAAACTAACTATACTGTGGAAAAGAGAAAGCTAATTGAACCTGTTGGCGGGCCCGACCAAGAGGTGCAATCACCCTAAAACAAAACCAGAGCTACTCAAATTATTCCATGCATAACTGTTTCATTCTTCATGCTCCATAATTCGTAAAATAAACTCAAGTCATTTAACAGAAAATGATATAACACATAGAAATTGTATTATCAGAAATCGCATAACATAATATATCATAACCAACATTTCTTGAGAGCGATCTGAGTTTATATAGATCCTCCAAAAATAGTCTTGAACATAGGTACATTTAATTAAGCGAATCTTAGATCCGAAAATGACTTAAAGTTAGTTAAAACTAAGTTCACAGCTTCATGACACCAGTGTCAAGAAGCGTGAATCATAAAATAGAGATAAGTATCATAACAAACGATTCTATAATTTCGCTCTGAGTCATCACATCCTGTTCTTTCGAAATTAAATTCGAGATTTCAAATTTGAGCTATGGCTCAATCAATCATATGAATCGGACTGTCATTCCAATCTGACAATGTCGTGCAAATCTTTGACATCTCCACTAAGTGCAAGCCGGTACATGGTACTGATAAATCTGTTTCAAGGAAACAAGTACCTAACTCATGCCACTTTAGTATCAATATCAGTTTAAAGTATCAAAATACATTAAAAATAACTTGAATCATATGAATACCTTGAATAGCTCCATTTAGGGCAAAATGATGTGAAATGTATTAAGGTAAGGCCAGAAAGGAATGATACTGGATATGGAATGGGGGTATATCTGACATGATATAGGCAAACATATGGTCAAAATTGGAGACTAACACAACTGATTCTCTGGGACAACTTGGATACCTTGTCGACTTCGGCCGACGCCGAATCATCGATGCATCGGCCCTCAACAAATTCTCTTGCTTAGATTGAACACTCCACCAAATTCGGTCGACCTACGACCATTGGCCCATCGTCCATCAACAACTTTTGTTGCTTGTTTGGGACACTTCAATGAATCGATCGAAGCCTAACCACTGACCCATCGACCATCGACAATGTTCATCGAAAACTGAAAATACTTTGTCAGATTCGACTGACACCTGATTGTCGGCCATTGGTAGTCAGAGATGCCTTATCGCTAACCCAAAATCTTCTTCATTTCGGTCGATCCGTCCATTGGCCGTCGACGATTTCTCTTGGAAAATTTCCAACACTTTTCCAAACTCTTTGATCTGACCAATTACCATCGACGATTTCTCTTGGAAAATTTCCAACACTTCTCAAAACTCACCGATCTGACCATTGGCCGTCGACAATTTCTCTTGGTGAACTTTAAGGCTTAGAAAATTTTTGACTTTTCACTGATTGATCTGGATTGTCGATTTTCTCTCTTTCACAACCCCTGATTTAATCCTGGTCATTGATAGTCAATTACGAGATCAAACATGATCTCAACCGTCGATTCTCCAAATTGTTTGTAACCCTACATGCGACCATTAAAAATCAAAATTTTGACCACTCTAGGTTGAATTTCGATCTGCAAGTTCACTGCTCTACTCCATTAACCCTCTCAAATAGTTTGAAGTCATTAAAACTCGGATTTCACTCACAAAATTGGAGAATTCTCTCTAAAATCTCTATTTTTCCTCCAAATTGGCCAGAGACAAAACCTGCAACAACAAATTTCACCAATTCGCTATGGTTTGAGCCCATACAAGCCCGATGTTTGAACCAGAAGCTATGATGCCATAATGTAACGTACCTAGTGCCCAACTGAGAAACATTATGTGCAAAAACTCATTAAATTATTAAGATTTATTGCTAATCAAATTCCTGTATCTTACCAGCCGCAGATCACACACATATTTGACCATTTGACTGATACTATAGTTCTAAATGCATCTAAAAACGTATATTAAACATGAATACAATTGTTCAAGCAACAACAAACACACAACATTTATATAAATTATTTATATAGCGGAATTTAACATAAGAACATAACAAAAACACTTGTTTGTTAATGATTAACCAGCTGGTTGCAAACGAAGGATGAAACTCCAAACCATAAGCATTGCTGATCATTTTCTCTCATCAACAAGCCACCCCCGAGTTGAGGCTATGAGTCCATAAGGAGATCCAACCCACTAGCTATCCACTCTCCACATAGAGCAACCCCAAACCCAGGTTCTAGTCTCGTAGCAGTTCCAAACCTCCAACTCTCTCTTTTCCCCACAACCTACACTACCCAAGGAATGTACCCCCTTCATTTCTCACAGTCCCTCAGGCTGTACCATTCGTTTATCAGGGCCACTAGTGCATTTGGGTTGCTAGGAATCACTCAGCTGAGAACTCTAGGAACTCTCAACTGTTTCATGTTTTCTCACAACAACCTTCACAAGGCTCTGAGATTATTCCTCAACATGAAATCACACCACAGGCTTACAACCCGATTTAACGACACACATGCCTCAATATCAGCATAAAAACACAACCAAACAATGGCTGCCTTCAAGTATACCATGGCCAGTCCTCTTCCCAGCCCTCTCCCCTTCTTTGCTACCCAAAATCTGTATGTAAAAACTATCCCTCCTTCTGCATACAAATTTCCTATTCTTCCTTTCTTGCTCGACTCACACTCTTCTCAAGGATGACTGTACCTCAACCCATTATCTCCAATAACTATGGGATGTGACCACTCACACCCACCTTCTTACACGAGTTTAATGATTGGCCTCTCATACACTCAATCAACAAATAGAAGGTTAAACCAAGATAATAATTTTAGGAATGTGGGTTGGATTAATACCCATGAATAATTCCTCCTTGGACCCCTCTCTCTCATGAAATCATAGCTCCCCTTCATTCTTCATCTCTTTCGTATCACAACTAGCGATTATTACTTTTATTAATTATTCCAATGTTCATAATATGCAAATCGGCTTCCGGCCACATTAAATCATCACAGGTTCTTCACACCAACACATTGGCTCACGAGAATAATTCACATTTACACAATTACATTATAATTAGAACTAGGGATGTTACAAACATGACATGTGTACCCTTGGATCAAAGTTCTTCACTTGTGTGAGCCTATATGATTTTATTGTAGGGTGTTTGTAAGGGCATTGACCCACACATGTATTGTAGGTTGTTTGTAAGGGCATTGGCCCACATATGTATTGTAGGTTATTTGTAAGGGCATTGGCCCACATATGTATTGTAGGCCTCTCTTACCTCTCATATATATAGAAGAAGGAAATATTCTTTCCATTATCATTATCATTGTACTCTTTTTTTTTGTACTTGTCTTCTTGGAGGAAGTCGCTAGGGTTCAAGAGGAAACCATAGAAGGATTTATGAAGTCAAGAGATGGCATATTGGTTTGGAGTTTGATCCTTGTGAGATATTAGAGTTTACTCTTATGAAGAAGATGTTGATGATGATCATTCACATCACTCATGTTTCTTATTCACTCTTACATATATATGTGATTAGGAAGAGTGCAGTAGTCATCCTATCTCTCTTATATCTTCATTTGTACTCTCTCTCTCTTAGAGTCACTAGGGTTTCTTGATCTTCTTGGAGAATCTTGAAGTCTAGGGTTATGGTTTCATCCCTTAGAGTTTTGGATATTAGCATTTTGAGATGAAACCCTAGATTGTATTTGGTGAAGAAGAAGAAGAGGAGGAGATGCCTTGCCTTGGAGGACTAGATTGAGTGATTCATGCATGTTGGATCTCCTTGGTTGAGCTAGGGTTTTTTATTGTTTTCCCTAGCTAGAGTTTTGGAGATCTAGTGCATATTAATGAACTTTTCACCCATATAACACTTGTGTAAACTACCAAATTTATTTTCATTTATCTATGTTCTTCATGGTTTTTAATTTGTAGCTATATATGTCTTGTTGATTTGACATAAGTTAAGGGAAATTATGCTAAGTGGTTTGACATTGTAATTGAAGAAGATAAAGGTTGTTTTATTTTTGTAAATAAGAGTATTCAAATTTGGATTATGCATGATAAGATTTCCCTATAGGGATGGAACTTATTATAACACTTTGGTGTCTTTTCTCTTGTATTTCCTAGAAGTTCGAGATTCTTAGGAATTGAAATATTGTCTAATTCCACTCCTATTTTTCATTATATTTCATAGCATTCCCAAGGCTGAAAATTCATAGAGTTAAGATATAGAAAACCTCTAGTTAAGAGGTGAAATTTCTGTTTTGCGTTAAGTCTTTTTTGCATTCAGAAATTTCAACATGATATCATAGCTTTTGTGTTGAGGTCACTCTATGTGAGGGAGCTTGTATTTCAAATAAATATTATCTAGGAGAGATATTGACTTTATTTGAGTTTGTTGTGTGTGAAACCTTAGGTTGATTGACATGAGCACTTGTACCAGTGAAAGGTTTTGATGGGTTTATCTCAAGATGAGAAGTGATGGATCTATTACATTGATGGTTATTATGGATGTATTTTAGTAGGTGTGATTCCCAGGAATATCTATGATATGTGGCTGATTTGTTCCAGGGGTTGTAAGTGATAGGTGGTAGATATGTGATTATTGATTGGTATGGTTTTATTTTTATCAAGCAAGACACTCATGAGCACCTGCACTAAGTGGTTGATTTGTTCCAATAGATGCTAGTGTTCTTTTCTCCTATGATAGTGGAGGATCTTTTTCATATTGTAGATTTTTTAGGATGGACATGGTTTTGGTCTCTTTCTTGTCCTCTAAGACTATGTTTGGTGTTGGATGATACATAGATAGTGGAGATTTGAGACATATGGAACATGATAGGTCTTTATTCAATAGATTTTGGGAGCAAGAGGAAGGCATGAGCATGGATCTTGGTGATGATACTTATCTGTGAGAAGAGTTGGCTCCATTTCCTTTTAGATGTCTTCATTTGATGTCCTTGAGTTGGATTATGTTTTTTTTGTTCTTGGGTTGAAGAATAATATTCTTTCATTGTCTTGTATGACATATGTACAGTGGATAGTTTCTTTTAAGGGACAACAATGCACCATCATTAATTTTAGTCTGGCTAGTCCAAGGACTTTAGATAAAGAGGTAAGAGAGGGTGGCCTTTACATGTTAGTTGTTGATCTAGTGGCACTTGTACATTTATTTATCTTATATCCATTGTAAGGAATAAATATTATACTTACTCCCTTCTTGCTCAAATTAGGTACACATTGTTATAGTACTAGCCAAATGCCCAACAACATTGTTGATAACTAGTTGAACTAACCCCTTGGGGATTTTTTCAAGGAAAAAACCATGCTGATAAACTAAATGGACACTTTCCCAAATTCATGGATGACATCCCTAATAAACTTTTCAGTATATATTAGGACACCTAACCTAGGGGGATTCAAACTATACACCAATCAACACGAAACAGACCAAATGCCCCACAACATTGACGACAACATGTTGAACTAACCCCTTGGGCTAATATATGTACTAACATACATATACATATATATGTATATTTATATGTATATGTATATGTACTTGTGAATTTATATGTTCTTGTGCTAAGTCCACAAAGATTTTAGGGTCAAATCTCATCGGGTATTTATTCAAAAGAAAAAGGGTGAGAGAGCTTAACAAGGACTAGCATGGTACCAACACCTTTATTCTTTGCCTAACCGCGTGAGGGCAAGATGAGATTATTTTCTCAAAAAAATAATAATTAGTTATTTATTTTATTTATTAAATTACATAAAATTGCTTAATTTTTTAAAGAAATGTCAGTGACAAAGGAACATTTCAACCTCCTCCAAATTTTTTGTCAGAAACACCTTTCAACACAAATTTATATTTATCAATAATACTTTTAAAAATTTGATACCACATTTATCATAAAGTTGTTTCATTCAACATTATCCATAGTTTTATTTTAGTCAACTAGCATCTGTGATGAAAGTATTATTAGTGATAAATCCATCTTAACTATGCATTTATCTTATGCCAAGGCATGAAATCCATCATGCAAACATTTAAAAATGCTTTTAGGTGCAAACCTTTTCTCAAATTTTTTTTAATCTAAAAAATATTTACACCTAAAAGGATTTAATCACTCTCAACACATATAATTCTTATTTAATCCTTCTCCCTACATAATTCTAGAATTAAAATACATATAATTCTTATTTAATCATTCTCCCTACATAATTCTAGGATTAAAATAAATTTAAACTAATTTGAAATTGAAAAATCCACTTGTAATATCAACAATTTAATTTTATGTGTGTAGCATGCGGTTACTCTCCCATTGAAGTCGTTGTTACAAAATATTTTTTTAGAATGAAATGACGTGTTTTCAAAGTTCGAAATGCATTCAAGCAACAATTAATATTTTCATACTCAAGGCCTCCCGCCTTTTCATTGATTCAAATATTGATAATAGAATAAGGGAATTCTTACCTTCATTCCCTTCAACATTTATACATTATAACAACCCCAAATGCATACCTGCATGGTTGTTATCAGTTTACTTGATGCTACATGATCTTTTTACATTTGTAGAAGCTCGTCGGCTCC
>ML778049.1:509751-522324 GCA_009831015.1 Picea engelmannii | reverse complement strand
AGGTCCTTACAACATATTATTATGTTTTAGAAGGTTAAAGTTTAGAGGCAAATGTACTTCTAAATAATTGTAAAGGAAAATTTTAATTAGTTAAATTAAAGAAAATAATATGATTAAATCATTACTAAAAATTAATAGATTTTTACTTTGGTATATATATAATTTGGGGTTAAAGAGTTTGTAAAAGGGAAAGCTAAAGATATTGATGTTTATTAAGCAAAAATCCTAAAAATGGGAGGACTTGTCCTCATCACTCATATTTATAAGCTTTTCAATTTAACATTCAAACATGTTTCTTTAGGCCATGAACTCGAAGTTTCATTGTTCCTATTTTAAAAAGTGAGGATAAAAACAACTCTTCTAATTATAGGACCATTATGATAAACCCTATTTTAGCCACATTGGAAAAGAAGATTAGCATATTGCTAGAGTAAAGAAGAAAATCAATATTGCTAAAAGAAGAATGAACACTCACTAGCTCCATAATGAAACATGACGTTGGATAATTCCTAAAATATCGTGGCATGAGATAATTTGTCACCTTGTGATACTAAGAAGGTGGATGATGAAAAGCATTTTCTCTTAAAATGCCCTATGTATGTCCACATTAAATCTCAATTTCAAAATATTTGTAACAATACTGACCATCCTAACCATTTAACTCACCAAAACTATAGATATTTAGAAAATCCCACATTAAATCTCAATTTCAAAATAAAAATATTTATCACAATACCGACCATCCTAACCATTTAACTCACCAAAACTATGAAAATTTAAGAAAGCTTCTCTCGAATATTTTTGAACATAAAAATAAAATTCTAAAGCACTCTAAGTATTTCCTTACCATTTTTTCTTAAGATTCAATAGATAAAAAATGATTACAATAAATGTTAACTATCATCACCATTATAAAGATTATATTAAAAATATTATTAAATATTGTCGCGAGATAAATCAAGTAAAAATATTAAATAAAATCATGTTTCATTTAATATAAATTTATTAAATGGATTCAATTATAACAAGCTTGGATCATGTAATACATTATATTACATTTGTTTTTTTAATTAAAAGTTTTGTGGTTCATTTTTAGTATTAATAATTTAATAATTATTCATAATTTTAATGTACTTTTTAAGGGTTTTTTTGGGTCATTGTTATAGTTTTTTTTTTTTCTTTCATGGCTTTCTGAAAACTTCTGAAAACACTAATGTACATTAACTATCTTTATGTAATTAATATTTAATTAAAATATTCTTAAAAAAGATAAATTTATTACTCTATATTAAGGATTTTGAAAGTTAATGTTTGTTAGGCTACCATTATATAATGCAACTCTGAAGGGAATGACACTCATTATGAAGTGCATAAACATTAATCACTCTTTTTAGATCACAATTCATATCACTAAGGGCATACTTCTTTTAGGAGGGCATGGACTTTTCAAAAAGAAAATTTCTCCATTATATTAGAAATATAAGTGTTACATCTTTTTTTATCTCAAGTACTGACTGGTCCATAATACTGTGGCAAAATTCAAAAAAATCATACAGAAACACTTGGGTAGAATATAAAACAAAAGGATTACATCACTACAGGCTCAAAGCGCAAAAACATAAATCCGAAAAACATCTACAAAAGAAACTAGAATAAACTGGTGGATAAGCATTTTTAATAGATGTAAATGTATTCTCTGTGGCCCTCAATGCCATATTCCACCTTGTAAAATGTGATCCTACCTTCGGGTTCCATAATGGACTTCTTTGAAAGAAGGTCTGCCTCATTGTTGTGTGCCCTGTAGATATAGTGGAAACTAACAGCCTGAATTTTTTTTTGATAAGGCCCAGAAATTATTCTTTCCATCCTTCAATGGCGCAACCTTGCAGTCTGCCTTTCCTGTTTAACTAGTCGATCACCACCCTTGAATCTCCAAGGAGCTGCAAATTTGTATATGAAAGGTGGATTTCCATAGTCAAAGACGCCCAAACGCCCAAGAGCTCTGGTTTTGTATTAGTGGCTTGTCCACGGTTCATTAGCCAATTTGTAACAATGGATCCTTGAGTTTTTAGAAAACCACCTGCTCCACAAAAATTTCCATCTGAGTTGGCCGCACCATCAAAACATCCAAAGACGAACCCTTTGCGAGGAGTGAAATCACAGGGACGAGTTTGAAGCAGTTTTTGTATGCCCGACTTCAATTGAAGTGCGCTCGTAATTTTTATGATCACCCGACTAACAGAAGGAGAAGAAGCCTAAAAAAGAGTTGTGTTTCTCTCCAGCCATAGATACCAACAGGTGAGCACCAGAAGATAGGGAATGTTTGATTTATTTGAAGTCCACAAATTATAGCATTCTGCGAGGGAGGAACCCTTCCAAATATCCTTTAGGTGCATAATAGTTTTTAATCTCTGCCAGATGGAGGAAGTGAATCGACACAAGATAAAAAGATGTTTTATATCTTCTGTATAAGAAACACAGAGAGTATAGCGACTTAGACCTACCCAACCTTTCCTTTGGAGTGTCTCCTAAGTGTGAATCTTCCCCTCAATAACCAGCCATGTAAATAATTTGATCTTTTGCTGAATTAGCAATTTCCAAAAACCATGCCTCTAGCCTGTAATGACGTTGCTATCCTGTGTACTATATAAGGCCAAATAAACATTTTTAACTGTCAAGTTTCTAGAGTGATCTCCTCCCATCCACATCAGATGGTCGTTGTTGTTACCAATGAAGACACCGACGCTAAAAAGATCTTTCCTGAAGCATTCCCATTCACTTGCCAGTGGCCCAGAAAGGTGCAACTCTAAGTAATTATACCAGGTAGGCGAGTGTCCGATACCAGCCTCACTATTCCAAGCCTGTGAGAGAGAGTAGATATTTTTTTGATTTAAAACTGTAATCAATTCAAGAGAAAGGAAAGATCTGTCCTCCAACCCCATAATTTTATCCATTCCGATCATCACAAGATGGTCAGTCCCCGGAAGCCAGCTAAGCCAATGGGTAATCAGGTGAATTGATTTTAAAAGATCGCCCCATATCTTTGAAACTGGTGATGTACTGAAGGTGGGAGATCTGAGCCAGTTAGTAACCATGTGGGGAGAGAGATACTTGTCCTTTATAACATTGTGCCAAATACTCACTCCCATAATAACCCTCCAAAGGGTATTAACAACTAAGGATTTGCTGAAAAGGAAGATGTTCCGAAAGCCCCAGCCTCCGTGGCTCTTTGGTTTAGCCAGAGACATCCAATTGCATAAGTGTAGGTGGGACATGGTACTATTCCTTCTCTAGAGGAAACTGTACATGAGATTCTCGATTTTATTTAACAGAGAACAAGGGACGACGACCAAAAACAACCAGTACACTGTCAAACTTTCCAGAGTCGATTTAACTAAAATGAAACGTCCACCCAGGGACAGTCACCTGTTACACCATAGATTGATTTTGTTTTCCAACTTAGTCAAAAGCTAGTCCCAGTTAGAATTTTTATGAGGCCCAGTCGTCATATGGAAACCGAGATATCTAAAGCCTGTGTATAAAGGAGTAAAACTATATGGAAGAATGTCCCGAAATGGAGCTAGTTCGGACTCAGTTATACCGACAAAAAGAGCGCTGGACTTTTGAACATTAACCTTTAAACACGATGCAAAGCAGAAAAAATTGATGATCTCTTCAATTTCTATCCACTCATTTAAAGAAGCGTTAGTCATGATCAAAATATCATCCACAAATAAGATGTGAATAATCCTCACCATCTTGGATACTTTTATACCCGTGATCTTCCCTGCGGTCTTACTATCTTTTAGAAGTAAACTAAGCCCTTCTAGTAAAAGGATGAATAGTAACAGGGACAATGGATAACCTTGACGTAAGCCCTTACCGCTCCTAAAAAAATTGGTTGGTTCCTCGTTCACTAATATTGCAAAGGAAGACGAGGTAATACAACTCATAATCCAGTTGGAAAACTGTATATCGAAACCTGTCTGTATCAAAATCAGCCTCATCGTATCCCAGTTAACACAGTCATAGGCCTTTTGTAAGTCCAGTTTAAGGATTATAGATTTTTCTTTTTTCTTTTTGATGTTACGTAGACACTCGTGTGCAGTGCCAATGGCGTCCTATATCTGCCTACCTTTGAGAAACCCAAGTTGTTATGAAGAGATGAAACTGGAAAGGATGGGTTTGATATGGTTAGCAATTATTTTTGAAATTAATTTATAAACAAGATTGCAAACAAAGATGGGCCTGTAGTCATTGAAGGTGGATGGCTTGTTTGTCTTTGGAATGAGGGAAATGAAGGTAGAGTTGAGCCCGCTAATTATCTAACCCTTGGTTCTGGATTCCTCCACCATATCCAGTAGATTGTTCCCTACCAGGTTGAAAAATGTGATGAAGAACTCCACGGTTCATCCATTGGAACCTGAGCTCTAATATTTCTTAAAAGAAAGGAGCATTTCTTTAACTCTTCTAAGATGATAGGGCTGGCTAGAGAGTTTGAATTTGTTTCTGTAACAATGTGAGGAAAGAGCCCTGCCAGTTTGCATTGATCTGCGGATAATTGATGTCCCTGTGCTTTGAAGAAATTGTAAAAATACCTCACGACCTCTGTTTTAATATTCTCCTGTCCTGTATGATGTTGCCCTGAAGAGTCTACAATTTCCTAGATGTGTTTCATATTTCTCCTAAAGCTGGTGTAACGATGAAAAAACTTAGTGTTTTGGTTGCCTCCCTTTATCCATATAGCTCTACTGCGTTGCCTCCATAATTCTTCTTTTTCTTTTAAAAGGTTGTTGCATTCTTGTTCCAAGCCACTTAATAAATTTTCCGTTCCTGCGCTTAATTCACCGTTGACCTGTTGTAATAAGATCTCCTTTATATTAGATTCCAGCAGTTCCATTTTTAACAAATTAAACCCGTTCTTTTCACTGATCCAAAGCTTGGTCCTATATTTTAACTCCTTTAGTTTCCATAAAATTCTGCATTGTTTTCCTTCTTCAGAAAGAAACTGTGGATCCGACCAGGTCTCATGTACAAGAGAAATATAGCCTATATCCGTGAGCCACTGGGGGTTGAGCTTAAACAGATATGGTTTAAAAATTTAACCGATCTCTAACTACAAAAGAATAGGGGCATGATTGGATATATATGGGTATTCCACCCAAGAACAGTGAATACAAACTTTTGAGAGAAGCTCTTCCGATACATAAAACCTATCTAAACATTTAGCAATTGAGCTAGATCCTTAGCGGCCATTTCTCCAGGTAGGGACAATAGTGTCCGGTTACACATCGACTAAGTGATTGTTTAGAAAAAGAGCCTTTAAATATTCAATAAGTGGACCCGACAGTGTCGACCCTCCCCAATTTTCACTGGGTGAAATTCAAATCTCCAGCTAGTATTAAATTTTCATGTAGAAAAATGCCTCTATCCTCAACAACTTTCCAGAAGACCCTCCGCTCCACGCATGGGCCATATATATTTAGAATAATAAGCTCGCTCTTAGTTGAAATGCATTGACCTGTCAATAATATGCCACCAATGGAAAGATAAGGTACCAGATCAAAGCTTGCAGGATCCCAAGCAACCATGAGCCCTCCCAAGTTCCCAACAAAGCTTAACGCACAAACAACCCAAGATGGCCGAAGGCCACGCATGTATGAGATCGCTTTTTGTTCAGGTACCAAGGTTTCTTGAAATAATATGACATCCGGGTAATTCTTGTCCAAAAGGCGTCTCACAGAGGTAGTTTTAAGGGTGCCACCCACCCCTCGAAGGTTTAGGGAAAGAAGGATCATTATGTATCCCTTGCTAGGGCCTTCACTGCTCTAAGTTCCCCACCGTCTGTGGAAGTAGAAATAGAATCAGGTTGATGTACAGAAGAGGGAGTGGCCTTCTTCCTAGCGCTACAGGTTTTAATGGGTGAGTATTCTATCCCTAAGCCACGAGACCAAGAAAAATACTTCCCTGTGTAGTATATATCCGGACAAGAAGTGTTGGCAGAGCCATCAAGAGGTTGTTTTTTATACAAAGAATTGCCCAAATATGCCGGTAGAGGGATAATGGAGGAGTGGTCCTGCAGGTAAGGCATAAGGGAGTCGAGAACCTCGTTTAAAGTGGTGTCAGTTTCCGTAGATTCCTGATAACCCGAAAGGATAGTAGATGTTTCAGGAAAGGTAGTGGGAGAAATAGGAGGAGGAGCAGATGGTAGAGTGAGATCCCGAGGAGGTGTGGTTCCAGGGTGGGATGGTGAGCTTTCTATAGGAGACGACAGCCTAAGAGCATCGAGAGATGCACAGGCTGGTTGAGGCAAAATCCCTACCTCTTTTGAAAACTGTGAGAGGGTGTCTTTTTCTTTTTCTGACAAACCAACACCCGCTGAAAAACCCTCCGTGGGATCCCCCACAACCGTTGTGTTCTCCTTCAACCAAATCGAAGCTTCCAAAAACTCCTTTTCCAGACAAGTTAGAGTAGAAAAAAACAAAGGGCAATGAGTATGCAGCTTACCCGTAATCGATTCCGAATGAGTATGAGGACTGGAAGGCTCCGAAATCGTTAAGGTTTGTTTCTGGAGACGAGTTGTATGCAGGTTCATGTTGTTCTATGCCATCCGAGAACTTCAGAGAGCTCCATCCACTACAGTAATGTCGAAGGTGACCGGTCTTGTGACAAATGCTGCACCGGAACGGGATCCCAAGGTAATCAAGACACTGGATAGTTTTCCTACCATGCCATTCTATATCAAGCACTTTCGGTAGACCCTGGTGTATATTCATATCGACCAACACTAGGGATATTTTCCTGGTCGGGGAGGAAAGGTTTTCTTTATCTATCAAGATAAAATTCCCCAATGCGTTGCCTATAGCCCTGAGCGCAGGTTCATTCCATAGGTGTATGGGAAGGTCCAGAAGGAGCACCCACAGGTGGCGCTGATGGAAGTATTCAACGGTCGGGTTGAAGGCTACATGACACTTCTTAATCACGAGGATACTACCTCCCATAATCCATCTCTGTTCTAATAACTTGTCTTGGCCTTCAGGGGACCTGCAAATGAAGCCAAGCTATCCATTGGTCAAGTGAAGAACTTCCGGAGCATAATCCAATAGTGGAAACCAATGGGTTTGTACCCATTCCTGTATAGGAATATCACAAAGGTACCGGTATGATATCCTTCCAACCAGTCCACAGAGGGCTAGACACACTACCTCTGCCAAACCTACATCAGAACCCAACACCATTTTCCGGTGTGTCTTAACAGGTTTCCACAGTCTTCTAGATTTACCAGGATTCCTAGAAGGGAGAGTAGTCTTAGAGTAGGAGGGATGTGAAGACTTTACACCATTTGGACCATCAACTCTAGTTGCAGAAACTTTAGAGGTAAAACGAGAGGAGAGGTTTTGGCAAGGCAGGGGGACAGAAAGAGGGGAAGGGATACAGGGAAAACAATTAGAGGAAGGGGAGATGTCCCATCGGGTAGAGTGGGATTTAAGGATGGTGTACCCCTGTCCAGAGCATCGAGCTCTGCAAAAAGACCTGACCGCTGCCAAATTTCTTCATCCGTAGGCTTCATTAAAGACTCTACATGATGGTTTAGGTCATCCCGCACAGGTGGGTGTGATGAGCCCCGCCACCTGGGTTCCATTGAAGAAAAACTTGCCAGAAGGCAGCCCAAGATCCTTCTAGCATAGGTATGTGGAAGAGCGACCTGCCTAGAAACCAGGGACTAAAACGGGTAAATAAATGCGAGTTTAGTTAATAGGGGGAGAAAAATTAGATAGGTGGGGCCGACCCCTGTAAAAACGGACAAAGGCAATGTGGAAGTAGGTAAAGTAAGGAAAAAAATAGCTGGGAGGAACTAGGGAGTAGAAAAAAACGTAGGGAACCTTTCCATATCCCGAGTGAGTTACCAGAGATGGAGAGAAAAACTTACAAAACTTCTCGGCTAGAAAAACTAGTCAGGAAACCTACTGGAACTATGAACCTGTAACCTGGAACAACCACCATTGTTGTATTTGAAAAAAGCTCCATTCCCGCCACCATTGTTTTATTTGAAAAAATCTCTATTCCCGCCTCCTTCTTGGTACTTTCGGATGAAGTTATGGTTATTTGTATCATATGATACCTTTGTATTAGGGCGTGGGCTTGTTAGGGCATCTTTGTGATAGATGACACCTCCCCGAGATATGTTGCATCATTTTTTCCTTTCTTCAAGCTATGTAAAAATAGAAGTGCTTTCTTTATACGAACGAAATGGTGAATGATTTAAATAGGAAATATCCATTCTCATAATATTTTATAAATAAGTAAAAATGTATTTGTTTCATCTTTTAATATTTTATAAATAATTAAACATGTATTTGTTTCATCTTTTAATGATATGTCCTTTGGTAAAATAATATTCGTATGTAGTTTATTTAATATTTTTTATAATTTTTATTTAAGATTTATATTAAAGAATTAAAGATTTATCATCTAGTTGAGTAAAATATGAAGTGAATACTCGCAGGGGTGTAGACGGATTGGCAAGTGTTGTGTAAATGGAAGGAACTATGTAAAAAGAGGTCTCAAGGTCGATTCGCACCCTGATTTACTCGGAGGGCGTGTTGTGCGTTCCTCCCTAGGGGTTATAAGGCAGCCAAAAGAGAGGGTGGTTTAACCGCCTAATAGTGATTGGTAACTCCAAGGGACTTGATCAGATTTGAACTTGTGACCTATGACCTCCTCATTAATGATATACCTTGGGTGGATGGTTCAACTGATTGAGCTTATCCTTAAGGATAATTAAATCCTCAATCGTTATGTAATAGACATGTTGAATTTGGTATATCTAAAAGTTTTCTCGAAGTTAACATAATTTTCATTTTCTAAGTGTGGCTTCTTCTCACTTTATAGTTAAGAACCTATCTATCTATCTATCTATATGATTTTGGGTCACATATAATCTCTCTTATGCAATTAGCAACTTTTTGGCTTATGATTTCTTTGTATAATAATCAAGTATATCAAATCCATTTTAGAAGGCTTTATCTTATAGAGTTTCTTAACTCTCTACATGATCTTCTTTCCATCTATATTTGATGTACATTTTTTTTTTCAAAGAAACGGTTGTGAGATTATATTAAAAAGATGCCACAAAAAAATGTGGCATGTTTGTTACAAAAAATAAAAATTTGACTGAGCCAGTCATAGTTCCTAAATCAGGCCATAGTTTTCTTGTGATCCCAAAGTATAAATTTGTCAAAAAAAAACATTGGCATAGCAAAAAAAAAAAGAAAAAAAAAGAGCTTGAGATCAGTATCTAGAGCTTTCCCTTTGATTTGAACTTGATGTAGAGCCATCTGGTTAACTTCTTGCGACCCCTGGACGAATATGCATCCCGATCAACTATGGCAAGGGGTAGTTTCGTTTATGTCCATTTTGAAGCAATTCGCCATGTGGTAGAGCTTTGGCTGCTTCACTCCAACTTAATAACCATGATCACTTCCGCTAATCAAGTGACCCTTTCACGGGAGCATATTGACCTATGAGGTGTGATCAAGTCACTTGGGGAAATTGAACCTTAGTAGGGGAAATAGCAACACCTTGTTTTGATCACCAACCAGAAAATCCCTTGTTGATAATCTTCTTTCCCTTTATGGCTCCCTATAAATACATATTTCTTAAATCATATACCATAATTTTCTAATTTTATTTTCCATATTAAAAAAAAAAATGTAGTAATTCCAACCATGATGATCCAAGAATGAAATTATAATCACTCATAATTATAACACAAAATTGGGAATGTAAAACAAATTTGTCCATACCGAGTTTCAGTCATCAAGCATTTAAGTTTCTTTGCCTAATATATATATATATATATATATATATATATATATATATATATATATATATATATTCTTTGAAATACAATTGTGACATCCTCAAGCTTAAAGAATGAGATTATTGGTACCTTGCTAGTCCCAACAACACTTCAACATGCTACAAGTGAGATTTAAACCCTTATGTAGAGGATACCATTTCTCCTCTCAACCATTCAAGCTAGACCTAATTGACACACATATATATATTTTTTTCCTTATAAATCTATAAGGACAATAATAATCTCTTTTAAATGGTCCCTTACACTTATGATATTGCATCACCTAACTTAAATACAAAGTCTAACCACATGTGACTTTCCATTTTTTAGTGATTTTTCAGTTTTCTAGAAACCAGTAAGTACCATAAACTAAATTTTCTTACTACATACCAAATTTAAGAAAAATATATCAACTATTACTTTTTTTTAAGAAATTAGAGTTATTTTTAAAACCCAAAATTAGAGTTATTTTTAAGACCCAAATTTAATACTCAAAACTTCACCAAAAATATTATAAATAAAATGATATGTTACTTTTATCTTCTTCTCTTGATGTTGCTCCAAATCTCTTTTGAATTATTCATTTGATTTAGAAGGAGTTATTATTTTAACAAGTCAATCTATTGTTTATCTCTACAAAATGGAATGTGGACTTTGATAAGTTGTACCAAATCTCTTTTGAATTATTCATTTGATTTAGAAGTATGATCCAGAGTTATCATTTTAACAAGTCAATCTATTGTTTATCTCTACAAAATGGAATGTGGACTTTGATAAGTTGTAGCTTTATTTATATTGCACATAATTATTATTATAATTCGTTTATAAAAATTTTGTAAAATTTTCTTTTTAATGACATCAATCTAATTCTAATAAAAGACTTTTGTCAAAAGTTATTATTTCTCCGATTTAGAGTTATTTTTCTCTTTACTCTACACAAATTAATTACTTAATACCATTTATAGTATCTTTGAAATACAAATGGACACTGTCATTGAAATATATTTGACAAAATATAACAAAATAATTACTTGATACCACTTATAATATCCTTGAACTACAAATAGACACTATCATTGCAATACATTTGACAAAATACAACTAGTATAAAAATATGATATAAATAAGTCTTAAATACCACTTAATTAATATTCTCTAATTAATACACAATAACTAAATTAAATTATAATAACAATTTTTTTTTTCATAAATTTCATTTTCAATTAATTTAATTATAAAAACAATATAATAAATCAAAGTAATTAATTTAATTTTATAAATTTAATAAAATGTTCTTTGTTATTACTGCAGCTATCACCACTTGTCTAATTACACGATTTAACTAGGACATAAAATTATTTACTTATAAAAATAATATAATAAATTTTATAAATATAATAAATTAAAATTTATTATTGTTGCTACTATCAAACATCTAATTACAACATAATATGGGCAAACTTACGAATAGTAAATATCATATTTGACATGACAAAGACAAAATTACAAGCAATGGCAATGGATAGGTCCCATGGGATAGCACAGTTGGTTAAGACGTGCGTACACTCTTCTAGTTTGGGGAAAGGTCACAAATTCCAACGTGGAAAAAAAACAAAACAATAACAATGGATATCATGTTTAACAACTTTTTCCATTATTAAAACATATTATTTTTTTCATGTTTATCACTTAATGAAACAATGCATGCAGCCTTACCTATCAATCCTTTTAGAGTTGCCGTTCTCACTCATATTTTGTGCAAAGGGGAAATTGCCATAAATGGATGCATTTGTATCAAGTTTGGTTCACTAATTGATATATATTAAACTTTTTATTTGTATTAAGTTTTGTAAAAATAAAAATTAGTTTTGATTGATATATTAAATTTTAAGTTTTTAAATGGTTTATTGATTGTTTTCTTAATTTAATATTTTGTAAAAATAAAAATTAATATTTTATAAAAATAAAAATCAGTTTTGAGTATAAGTTTTTGAGTTCATGTGATATTAATTTTTTTTTTTTTTACAAAATATAATTGATATTTTTAGTGTTTTGTTTTGTGATCCGTATTTAATTTGTGGTTATTATTTATATGGAATTGTAGGGTATCTTGTTAGAGTGACATATATCGTTGGGTGTGTATGTTGTGAATAATCTCATATACATAGTAATTGTGAGATGCATATGGTTTATAAGACATTCCCCATATAAAAAACTTTGTCAAATTGAAAGTCAATTTTGAGGTGCAAGTCTTTCGATTGATGTGACACTGATATCCTTCCTCACTCTGCTACTATTTTTAAGAAAAACCTTATAGGGAAAATGAAGAAACGCTTTTCCACATCCATGGATGACATCTTTAGTAAACTTGTTGGCATGGACTAGTGTCTCTAACCTAGGGTGTTTCGAACTCGGTATGCACTATTATAGAACTAGCCAAAGTGCCCAACAACATTGGTGACAAATAGTTGAGTTAACTGCTTGAGATTTTTCCAAGGAAATCTTCACATAGAAACCCAATGGACACTTCCCCAAATTCATGGATAACATCCCTAGTAAACCCATCAACATAGATTAATGAACCTAACCTAGAGAGATTCAAACCAAGGACTTGTCGACATAAACTAGCCAAATGCTTATCAACATCGACAATAATCAATTGAACTAACCCCTTGAGATATCACACACACACACACACACACACACACACA
>ML778049.1:487260-507827 GCA_009831015.1 Picea engelmannii | reverse complement strand
TTTTTTTTAATAAAATTTTCTCATTGCTATCTAAAATGTGCTCCTTCTACCGTTGATATTTATGACTCCCGTGCCTTTAGATTTTGTGCTGGCATGAGAATGAAAATCCCTCCTTTGGTATATGATCATTTAGTAATGACATTCCAATAATATGATAGTTTTTTTAATTAAAAACCATTGATATTATTCTCTATTGGCGTTCTTTGATTTGGCTAGTGGAATATATACAAATTATTGTACTTGTTATGATAATTTGATATTTTTTTCATTAAAAATATTTGATAATAACCTGATATTTTTTAATTAAAAATTATTGATATTCTTCTCTAATGGTGCTCTTTACTTTGGTTAATGATATATTTACAATTTTTTTTTTTTAATTTTTGATTTTTTTTTCATTAAAAATATTTGATAGTACCGTGATAATTTTTTAATTAAAAATCATTAATATTATTTAATTTTCTAATGATACTCTTTATTTTGGTTAACGATATATTTATAAAGTTTTTTTTAATTAAAAATCATTGATATTATTCTCAAACGACTCTTTACTTTGGCAAATGGTATATATAGAAATTGTACTTGTTGTATGTCCACTTGGGTGACAAGCACATAGAAGTTGTATCAATTTAGAAATTTAGAAATGAAAAATAAATTAAAGAGTAACCAATAATATTAATAAAAAAATATCATAATAATTATAAAATTACAAAAAATTAATAAAAATACTATAATAATTATAAAAATCTATTATAAAATAAATAAGTATATATCCATTTTAAGTATGGATCTTTTAAGTAGGGAGATAAAGTTAAAATGAATATATATTAATAATAAACTAATTACATACTAGAGATGAGGTTAAAATGAAGCTATATTAATAATAAACTAATGACGTGTTATTTTTGATATGAAATCAAGTTCACTATGTATTTTCAAAGTTTTTTTATAATTTTTTTTGGTTTGTTCTTAATCACTTGAATAAATCACGATAATCATATTTTATAGTTCAATTGAGAGCTTAATCTCGTAGGAATGTTCAATGTTGCCTCTAACAATCTCTTGAACTGCACAACAACAATGGAATTGTGTAATATGGGATCTATGTGTGCTTTAATGGGTCAAATGCAAGTTGATTCCAATGTTGACTTCACTGAGAATATTTAAAAACTTAGAAAAGGGGATCACTAAGAAGATGAAAGCTTCTAGAAGGTTATATGATGCATCCAAGGTTTTAAAAAGGGTCAAGAAGAGAATTCAATACAAAACTAGGAAATTAAAGATTGTACAAAGGTCAATTACATCTTAGATCAAGTAGTTATTCCTCAAGGCATGGGAAAAGCAATGTGCATTTTAAGCCCATTATAAGGGAGACGTGTAATTTCCTTGCCTAACAAAACAAACAACATAAGTCCATCCAATATAATCAAAAAAGGCTTGATATGATTGATATGTGTAATATTTGTGGTTATAAATCAAAATGTTAAAAAATATATGTAATTTGTAATTTAAAATATATATAGGTGTTCATCAACATTGATCCATCTTACCTCCTAATTTTTATGCACTTGAAATATTTGAGTCTCAATTTTTTTAATCCCTCGCTATACTTAATAAATTTGGAGATGACGAATATACATTGGTATAAGATCAAGTATAATTCATGTGACAAAGTCTGATAAATGGAGCGACAAAAAATAAAATATGATTGTAATCTTTTGTTATACATTTCCAGATCCTTTTAACACGATGTTTTTTGTTTTCATAGCAGATAAAAGCTTACTTGGTCTTTGTGTTATCTTTTTAATATGTTTTATACTTGAAATCATATATTGTTTTTGTTTTCTTTCCCCGATAAAAATTAATAACAATATAGGTGTAGTGATTATGAAATAAAACCACATTTCAAAGAAAAGTTCAAGGACAAGAGTGATAAGTGAATATCTAATTCTTGGAATCAATCTGATAGAGAGAAAAATACCCACTTACAATCATAACCATAACTTCAAGCATCAATAGCCACAAACTCATGCTTTCCACAACCTCCTCACACATCAACATGACAAGTATCTATCTTGTAGTTGACCTCAATGTTAGCAATGTACACAATAGATTCGATAAGAGGGTTTGAACTAATAGGCTTCCATTATGAATCATCCTCATAGACAACAACATTCCAAGTGAAACACATAGTGAGATTTTCATAAGTCAAATCCACAATCTATTATTAAATGACAATATTTAAGGTGTTATTGCTCAAAATTCTCAAGCAAAATACAAAGCTGACATTGTTTAATGAAAAACCTTTGACTTGTTGAAATCTCAAAAAAACTCCATCTTAGAAAATCGACTTGTTTAATAATCAATGTTTGGTTAATGACCAAATTTTTCATGTCATCATCAAAAGTGGAAGTTAGAAGAAATGAAAATTGATAATCCAACATCTCTTCATATGAACACTATCGAACATTTGCAAATATACTCCCTTCGTTGGTATCAACAAAGAAAGTATGTTTGACTAACTTAAAAGTGTAACATGTGACATCAAACTAATCAAGGATAACACTACTTGTGATGTAGCACCTCCTTGCATTGTATTTGTGGACTCTACATTTATGTAAGTTTATTGTTTGTCAATTCTAACCTCGAGTGTTGGATTCTCAAAGTTGGTTGTAGGGGAGGAGAGAGACATTGATAATAATTTCACACAATAAGGGATGCAATCATCGATCTTTTCTTCACAAATGTCACTTGAGAGGAGTACTGGAATTGATAGGACTTTGATTCAATCTGGCTAAGAGAAGAAAAAAGGGAAATGAACACACACCAATCTAACCAAGGAGTGCTGGAATTTCTAGGATTTTGATTCACTTCAACGAAGAGAAGGAAAAGGGAAAAGGAACAAAGACTGATCTGATTAATAATCATCACAAATCCCATGAAATAATATGTTCTTTGTTTAAATGGAATTTATGCCTAGGTCATGGAACATATGTACCTTAGGAAAGAATAATGATCAAAGCCAACTTGTCACCACTGATGGGAAATTGTTGATGTGATGATGCTTTCATGCATGATGGACTATTGGTCTCATTTAAATCAATGGTTTCTAGCCTCTAGTTGAGTTGCATGTACTACCTATGAAATAATTTGTCCTAAGGCATAACGGTGACCCTCTATTTACTCAAGTTGAAACACAATTTCAATTATATAAAGTTGTTTTTATATAATCACAATGCGACATCATTATGAGACAAGTCGAGTTTTCACTAGACTCAAATTTAATTCATTCCATTGTGTTTTCATTTAATTCTATTTTTTTGGCGACCATGTTTTCCACCCTCCTTTCACATGCATGCACTAACTACTTGCAATTGTGACTGACCATGCTTCACACATGGTATCATTCCATATTGAGACACATGTACTAACTACTTACAATTGTGACCAACCATGCTTGACACATGGTATCATTGACATAGTGACGCTACCTTGTCATACAAATGGATGTAATATTCTTCATCATTGACATGTCTTCAATACCTAACATTTAATTAGCCAAATAAATGGATCACCATTTTTCACATTGTGTAGGCACTTTGAACTAGGGCTTCCTTGGATGTTTAATCACAAGACACTGCAAGGTTTCATCATTGATAATCACAAGACACCACAAGGTTTTATCATTGAACCATGTCAACCAAGATTGTTTTTGGGAAAAACCCTTTCACCTGTTTAATCACAAGACACCACATGGCTTCATCATTGAACCATGTCAACCAAGATTGTTTTTAGGGAAAACCCTTTCACCTATTTTCACCACCTATATTATGATTTAATTTTTTTTAAGATTAAGAGGAGTTATGTAACTACATCTATGAAATATATGGACTTTGAAAAGGGCAAAGAAAAAAGGTGAATAATAATAATATATAGACTTTAAAAGGGACATAGAAAAAAAGGTAAGTGATAACACCGCAACCCATGTAGTTAAAAAATTAAAAATAAATAAAAAAAACTATTTTTTTTTGCAACATATACATTTTGCTATTGGATGTTCCCTTCCCCACTTCAAAAATATGCTAATTTAATCTTAAATAAATTGAATTGATAAATATTCTTATGCTAAGTTTACAAAGATTTCAAAATCAAATTTCTTTAAATCCTTATTCAATTAAAAAAAATTCAAACAAAGATTATTATAATACCAACATTCTCTTTTAATTCAAGAAAAAAGAATCCAGCAAACACTATCATAATACCAACATTCTCATTTTTAATTTAAGAAAAAAGAATCCAGCAAACACTATCATAATACCATATTAATTAAATTTATATAAAATAGAAAGTAAAATAACGTTATTTTTTTCATTATTATTAATTAAACTTACATAAAAATATTTTTATTTTTACTCAATATAAACATTAAAAATAAATAAAATGAGAGATTCGTTCAAATTAAATTGTCAAAATACACAAATTTATATTTATCAATAACATCTTTCAAAGTTTGATCATCACATTTTTCATAAAGTTACTTGAACTTCCATGAAGCCTTATCCCTAACCCTATATTTTAGTAATTTTTTATTATTATTAATAGTAATTTCAAAGTTGCTTATTTTTTGAAAAATTGCCATTCTCGCTAATTTTTTTGGTGTGGTTTTATTGGTCAAACCAAATTAGAATATCAATGGGTAAAAAATTACCTCACTCGACCATCATAAAGATGATAAGCATGATGACGTGGACAATTAAGAAAATGACGAGGATGATAGTGTGCATTATATTTCTAAAGCTTATAGCTTAGATAATTCCATTAATTGAGATGTTGTTCATATTCTAGCACTAGAGATCTTGCTCTATCTACCATTTATCAATGATTTCAACTTAATTATGGGTTTAATTTAGAATATTAAAAAGTTTGAACTATTTATTAATGATTTCAATTTAATTATGGGTTTAATTTAGAATATTAAAAGTTTGAAATGTAAATATAAAACAAAAATAAAATGGTTAATTTTTTTATATGATAAAGAGTGTAAAATTGTTATATGTTTAATTTTTTTTTATGAGAAAAAGTGTAAAATTGTTAAAAAATCATTCACTAAGTATGTGATGAATCTTTAAAAATATTTATAAATCCCCTAATGTTGTAGACAATATTCAAACCTTTATTACAAAGTAAGATGTTTTCTCTTTGAAAGACATAGAGTTTGTAGTTAAATGACTTGCAAAAGAGAAAACTAAGGACATCAAGGGTATCCATCATACATCCTAAAAATTGGAGGACCTACCCTCATATCTCACATTCACAATCTCTTCAATCTAGTAGTCAAATTGAGTTTCCTTGACAAAACAAAGATTATAATTATCAAATCCAAAAATATCACTTATGTTAACTTTGTGTATGCCAATAACAACTTAGAGGAAGGTACTTCATACGAACATCTAGGAGTTGACCTTCATCCAAGTTTCATTGCTACTATAACACTAAGAAAATGATTAATGGAGGGTGGAAAGTTTATTTTGGTATTAAAACCAATTGTAAATTAGTCGACTTTTGATCATGGGAAAAAAACAACTCCTCTTTGAGACTCTTGTCATTCGTGTTATCTTATATGGATGCAAAATTTGGGATTGCAACAAGTACAACTCGTTAGATTCACCAGAGAGAGAGAAAGAGAGCATCATCGAAGGAGGCACAACCAAAAAACACACATCATCCTAGAGTTTGGATGAGTTTTCCTCTTGTATTTTGGTTGTCAATCCAATGTAAGTAGGTGAACTACCATAATGTGGAGAGATTTTACAACCTTGGTGGTTCAAGGGGGGGGGTTCATTTTCTGTGAGGTTGTTTTGGTTTGGGTTTTGTCCAATGAAGGGTTTCATTGGTAACATATTTTTTAGCAATCTTGGATTGGGAACCTGGTGTGCTTAGTTCCATTCCATGCTCCAAATTGCAATATTTTAAAATATTTTGTTAGATGTTTTTTCATTTTTTAAAATCTTTTGACTTTTGTTGTTGACTTGATTTGCATGGTTAAATGTTTTTCACATATTGTTTTTGGTCAATATGGTCAACACTAACAAGTTGCAAACTGTTCTATTTTATTTCAATGGACATAAATGTCCTGCCCTGCAAAACTCTTCAGTTAAGATGTCCCTAGTGAGGTAGCATGCCATTGAAAGGACTTGAATCCTGATAAGAAATAATAATACCCCATTTTCACCTACCTCCATTAACAATTTACATGGTTAACATTAATTTGTTGTAGTGGCTTCTTTTCACTTTATAATTAAACACCAACATATATTTGCATGTATATATGTATGCATGTTATTTTGGGTCACTTATGATCTTTCTTATGCATTTAGCAACTTTTTCTCTTACAATTTCTTTATATGACACTCAAGTACTTCACATCCATTTTGAAGGATTTATTTTGTAAAGTTTCTTTGCTCTTCACATGGTCTCCTTTCCATCTATATTTGATGTACATTATAACACACCAATCAATACAATTGCATATCTTAGGTAAAACATAATAATTCCATGGTGTTGTACTTGTTTGTTTTGTCTGACTTTGTTTTTTTTCTTTCATATACCTACACATCTCAATTAACACAATTTTTTTTCCATAAACACAATATTTCTAAATTTGTGCTTATTTTCCATGTTTAATTTCAAGAACACATATTAATGGTATTAATGCAATCTACATACTAAATGCCAATTTGGACGAGACATGAGTATATAAAGCACATATTTCAATTGATAGCTCTATTTCTATAACCTTCCTCGGTACTTAATACAATACCAAAAGGTGACTAACACTACCATCAACACAAACAACATTATTTATAGGTTTATGTGTTTAATCATTAAAGATGCATTGGCACATGGAAGATATTAATTTACACATATTCTAAAGAGATATCGATGTATTTTAATGTCAATACAAAACAATGAAACTTAAGGCTTGTACATGCCATAAAACAATAAAACCCCTCTTCCGTCCTAAGGAAATTCTCCGCATAAATCTCACTGATACTTGCGCAAAGATATTATAATATATTGAATATGTATCAAACTCATACAACTCCCATTATTTATGTAATCAAACATTAAAAGATTATATGCATTAACTTTCACTATTGATTATACAACTCCTCAAATTATATGTTCGGTTTCTTCCTATCCGTCATGAACTTTCAAATATTACATTTCTAATGAAAAGCATTCAACACATACATCAATCATTCTCACATTCAACACATACATCAATCATTTGAGAATGTGAAGATAAACACATTATAAAAATCATAATATAATTAACAATTTTTATCATAATTTTTTTAAATCAATATCAAATTATTATAAAAAACAAAACACCACTACTGAATAAATACATTTCATAACTTTCGTAATGAATTTGAAATGAAGGATATCATGACAATTCATAAACTCTATATGGCAACTACACAATTCCATACTATGAATATAAAACAAAAACTTAATTAATAAATTATTTTAGCTTAAGAGAATAGTCTAATTTACCTTTTAAGTCTTAAATTTTATAAAAAACAAAACACCACTACGAATAAATACATTTCATAATGAATTTGAAATGAAAGATACCGTGATCATTCATAAACTCTATATGCCAACTACACAATTTCATATTATGAATATAAAACAAAAACTTAATTAATAAATTATTTTAAATACATTTCATAATGAATTTGAAATAAGGAATACCGTGATCATTCATAAACAACTCTATATGGCAACTACACAATTTCATATTATGAATATAAAATAAAAACTTAATTAATAAATTATTTTAGCTTAAAAGAATAGTTTAATGTACCTTTTAAATCTTAAATTTCATATTATGAATATAAAACATTAATTTTTTTTAGGTAGAAAATTTCTCAATATCAATATATATTATATATATAGTGTTCTAAAAAAGAATACCAAAGTTCCAAAATACAATGCCAATTAGTAACCTTCACCAACATAATAACACCACCAAAAATATAGTCCATACTTCCTTCTTATGACGGTCCAAAAAACGCAGGCTAAGTGCAATGTGTCCGACAGAAGAAAAAGAAAACCTTTTAGCTTAAGGGAATATTCAATTGTAGCTTTTAGAAGGGAATATTCAAATGTAACTTTTAGATCTTATGCTTGTTATTAAGAGGAATGGGAGGATTCAAGGGCCATTCATATTGTGCATGAAGTATTATATTTGAAAATGAGACGTATAAAATACAAAACAATAAAAAAACTAATACAATTAGTTTTTTTGGAATGAAGTCATCATATTATATTAAATCTTTTGGTAGTAAATAACACAATCTAAACTGGTCAAGATAAAATCTTTTAGATAATACAAGGTTTAATGAAGTTCAATTCAATCATCTTAAAATTGTTTAAATGTTCATTTTACCCATGAAACTAAAATATGTTTTTTTTTGGTGAGATTTGTTTTGGTAATGAAATACTAAGCATAATCGAACTTTACAGGAATGAAAGTAAGCTTTTCTAAAGCTAAACCAAACTTGATTGAAAGGACATGTATGATAAAAAGGAAGGAAGAGGTTAGACTAAGATGGACACTAGTATGGACCTAATGATCACACCAAACTGGATTGAAAGGACATGTATGATAAAAAGGAAGGAAGAGGTTAGACTAAAATGGACACTAGTATGGACCTAATGATAACTTGTATGGACCTAATGACAATCTTAATAGCAAGGACCTTAAACCCATAAGAATATCCAAAAAGAAACAAGGAAATAACAACATAATTTTTCAGTAGTGTTTTGTTTTTCTAAATTTATTAGATGAATATCCTTTTTTTTCCATTAAATTTTGGCTCAATAATAGTTAGAAGTAGTTGAAGGTAAAATACTAAGTAGTTAAGAATTCAAAGTTTGTTGGCTAGTGATGTGAATAGAGGATGCACCTAACTTTGTTGCTGCTTGTCTCATAGGTAATTGTATTTTTTTCTTCTAAGGGTTCACCATATTATTTTTTTTACACAAATTTCTAGAAGACGATCATCTACATTATGCAATTCAACATTTTTCTTATTTACAATTGTTTCAAAGTTTGTTTTGTCTGGTAATGATAGCATCTCTTAGACATTTAGGAACTCCAGCATAGTCCATGGTGAAATCTATTCATAATTTGACTAACAACAATATCAAATTCCTTTTTATTCCACATTTTAGCCTTATTGGGTAAAATAGGTCCACTGAACACCCATTTGTGTGAATATAAGGTTGAATTCTTCAAACATTGTCTTCAACGTGTTCTTCTTTATATGTTCCTCCTTATGTTGATGAGTGGATGGAGGGTCAGTTTCCTTTTCGCTTATAATTATGTCTTTCTTTTGATCTTCATGTGAATGACTAACCCTTTCTTTTTTTCTTTCTTCACTTTCTTTATGAAAGTTTTTAATGTTTCCTTATTATTTTGATTGTCGAGCATCCATGACCACCTTTTAAGAGGTGGGACATTGTGTCTCATTCAATGACATGCAACCTCTCAGTCCATCTTAGCAACCAAGATGACTTATGCCAATCAAGTGGTCCTTCTGCAGGATTGTATCCACCCACGCGGGGCGATCCTGTCACATGAGTGAATTTAACCCTAGTGAGGGAAATAACAACTCATTGCTTTGATCACCAACCAAAAAATGCCTCGGTGATAATCTTCTTTCCCTTTATGTCTCCCTATAAACATAATTTCTCAAATCCTATACCATAATTTCCTAATTTTCTTTTCCATATTAAAAAAGATTCATAGTAATTCAAACCACGAGGATCCAAGAATAAAATTATAATCACTCATAGTTGTAACACAAAATTAGGAATGTAAAACAAATTTTTCTATAGTGAGTTTCAAGGCATCAAGCATTTAAGTTTCCTTTCCTAATATATGTGTTTCCTTAACATTTTTTTTCTTAGAATTTGTGACTAATTTTCCAAATCTATCTATCTATCTATCTATCTATATATATATATATATATATATATATATATATATATATATAAATATATACCTTGAAATACTATTCTTGTACCCTCAACCCTATAAATAAGAATAAGATTGTTGGAACCTTGACAACCCCAATAACACTTGGCTCATGAATAACCCCAATCAATAATCGACTCACGAAGAGTAAACATGTCACAAGTGAGATTTGAACCTAGTTGTAGAGGTTAACATTCCTCCTCTCAACCACTCAAGTTAGACCCAACTTACAAATATTTATTTATTTTTCCTAATAAACCTATCACGGAAATAATAACTTCTTTTTGAATAATTCCTTCAACTTGTGATATTGCATAACCTAACTTAAAAACAAGGCCTAATCATATATGAATTTCATTGTCTTAATGACTTTTCAATCTTCCAAGAAACCCATAACTAGTAGATACTATAAACTGAAAATTCTTATTACATGCCAAATTTAAGAAAAATCTATACTTATTAAATTTTTAAAAATCTATAGCTATTAACCTTTTAGTAACTAAGTTTTTTAACACCCCAATTTAAAAATGAGATGATGTTTTACTTTTATTAACTGGAGGAAAAAATCAAAGAGTTATCAAGTTCAACAAGTCAATCTATTCTTTTGTTCATCCCTCCAAAAATGATAGTTATGGAAAGTGGAATTTGATGAGTTGTAACTTTATTAATATTGCAAATCATTCCTATTATGACTAATTTATGGAAAACTTGTGAAGTCTCCTTTCCAATGACAATTGTTTGAATTTAATATGAAACTTTTGTCAAAGGTTATGAGTTTTCTATTTACTCTATGCAAAATCGTTATTTGATACACTTATAACATCTTTGAGTTACAAATGGACACTGTAGCACACTATTTCCGCTACTTTGTTTAATCGCTCTTAAAATAAGACTATAACACCATTTTGTACATAACTCATACAAATGTTATTTAACCCACATACATTTAAACAATAAACACATTCAACACAGAGTATTCATATGAATTACTGCCATAATCAGCAAACAATTAGCTTTTCATATTAATTCATATACATAGCGGAAAACATGATACATAAGCAGCACAGTCATGCAAAACATGATTAAAGCACAATCAGATACTTATCTTTATCAATGGTAGATCCCACCAACCAAGTGCAGGCCTTCCATGAACCTCCTAGCCTTAGACCACACTGCTCATCAGCTCAGCAGTGGGTCACCCCCGAGCTGGGACTAAGCTCCACCCCGAGACAAGGAAATCTAGGCTAGGCTGAGGTTACAGGAAAAACAACACACAACCACAAGGAAGAGATTCTCTCTAAGGAACCTCCCATGCTCACTGCCCACAGAACCTCATTCCCCACATGCCTGTTTCACCGCAGGAGTATACACCTTCTCTGTCACCTGGATAGTCCTTCGGCTTCTAATCTCCCTTGCCTTGGGTTATAGGAACAGGTCGGACCGGAAGTCTCCAGGCTCTATGGAAGCTACAACGTTCCTTCCAGGATTTCTCTCCTTCCTCTGCGCACTCTCTCACCTGGAGGGAGTCGCTCACAGGCCCAACAACCTGTTCTTCCAATTTCAACCACCTCTCTCACCTGGAGAGAGTGTTGTACAAACTGGCCAACAAGCCACATAGGAACAAACAATACATGTCCACCACAATCCACGGGAATCCAGACACGAACACCCCAGGGCAGCTCTAGACAGGTGCATCAGTATAACCAGGCTTAGCAGGGACGAGACACTTCTGTTTTCCTCAATTTGGCAACACGGGATAGACTCGCACTCTGGATTCTTGGGGATGCGTGACGAGTCGTCCACGCAGGGGTCGATTCAGACTCCACGGTTTAGAACAAAGAAGGGGTGTACTAGGTTTCCAGAACAAACACATACTCTTTCCCAAAATCAACACGGGCTTCTCATTCAGGGAATGTACACACGGGTTTTCTCAGAGCCAGACACAGGCTTTTCGAATCACAGGGATGCACGAAGGTTCTCCACAGGAGTCAAGTTGGTAGTACTATCCCGGGCTCCGTACGCGGTCAGACGATCGGGTAGAATGGGGAAGAGCCCTTCTCACGGCTCACCTTGGCCGTTTTATTCGCATGCGTCAGGGTTGACACTTGTCACCCATGGAACTGCATGCGTTCCACTAGCACGCATCACCCTTGTACGTCCTCCCTTACCAAAACTTAGGATAAACATAAAATGCACATGTCTTTTTGGAATAATATTAAAATATTATTCCCAGGCTTAAGCCCCCTAGGCTTAGCCCCCAGGCTCAATGCTTAGCCCCTTTCCCACCTTCCAGCCCCTAATTCCTTGCCCACTCTGTGGATGCTTAGTCCCCCTTCACTCATTCATCGTGGTCGGTCTGCACCTGACGGTGTTTATATTTTATTAAATGTTCTGCATACATACAAGTACAACAGCAGGCTCTTGGCCTTCAACACTTAGGCTCCCTGGCCTAACAAACACATAAGTCTCCAGCTTATAAGAACTTGGCTCACCAGCCTATAAAACATAATTACAATTCCTTTCAAAACATGGTTTACAACGAGGCTCGGCCTTGGGGACACTACAGACACCATCATTGCAATATACTTAACTTAACAAAACAAAACATAAAAAATATAATGCAAACATGTCTCAAATACCATTTAATTAATATTTGTATTACGTTGAAGGTATTCTTTAAAGGGAGGTTTATCTCGCCCCTCCGTCGTTTGTCCGCAACGTATAAACAAGTGCCACATGCATATATTCACAATGTATTAACAAGTGGCAGGTGTGTTTGTTTGCAACCAGATAATATGATTAATGTGATTGATGAAACTATGGTTGTCATCATCCATGGTTTGTGTTTATCCGATTTTATTTACAAGTGTCTTCTCCTTCATCTCACTGACTCCGATCTTTCTTAATATCTAAACTGTGTTTTCTCACCGACTCTTAACGAGAAATTTTCTTCTATTAACTGTGATTACTCACCGACTCTTAACGAGGCATTTTCTTCTTACACTAGCTTGTGCCCCATCCTCTTCGCCTGGATCTTAGAAGGCACCCACAATGCCTTTTCGCAATGGAGGAAATGGTTGGAGACGGTGGATTAGTGCACCTTGATGAAGCCAAAGTCCTGCTGCTCCCATGCCTTCTCCCATGCCCGATGAAAAATTAGTGAGAGAGTTTAAGCAACCGAGGGGAAAGGTTCCAAAGATGGAGGATTCATTCAGTTGGAGCAAGCTCACCAGGTCCATCAGAGAGCCCTCACTCATCCAAAATGATGAAAGCTAAAACTGCCACTAGGGGTTCAATCTATGATCTTGCTTTAGAAGAGGAAGTTTGTGAGTACACTAATTGTGAGCATGGCTAATGCATTGGAAGTTTGTTTTAAGGTTGCCACTAGTGCACCTGACAAGTTGAGGGACTGTAAGTAATTTTTCTTCTTATTTTAAGTAATTTTTCCTCTCATTTTCCCCTTTTTTTTTTAAGTACAAGGGTTCAATGTTGTATTTTCTAGTTTTTTGCCTTTTATTTCATCTATTTTTTTAAGCAATTATTCATCTATTGGTGTATTCTAGTCATTTTAATGTATGCATTAAAGCCTAATGTATTGAACCCATATTTACGCAGGTCCCTTCATGCAGAGGGTTTCACTTAATCTTGAGGAAAAATAGGTCTCATACAACATGAATTTTATTGATACCAGTAATAAACCTGACTGGTAATGTTCTGATTCCAAAGCCCATTCATAATTTTTCCTTTTTATTGTAGGCCATCCCTTCATGGTTAGAGGTAAAAACGATTATGATTGTGAGACTATGCCTATGTAGATGTGGGGATTTATGGGGGCCTAAAGGGCATAAGTTGAAGATGTTGGTGCACAGGTTTTTGTAGATAAACCTCAAGGAATACTCATTAGAGGATATAGATACATGGATGGGTTCAACTGACCATTTTACCATTTTGTTGGGTGTTGCTTGAAAGGGAGAGACTAATATTTTATTATTTATATAATTATATAAAGTTGATGTTGTGATAGTTGAATTCAAAGCACCCATATCTAAAGGAGAAATTTCTTCTCATCTTCACTTTTAGCAAGACTTCCAGACTTCCAAAGAGTAGAAAATCCACATAAGTGATTTAGGAGGAGGCGGCATCGGTAATAACTCCCCTCTTTTTACATCGATATCGATGCCCAAACAATTGATGGATTAAAAACCATTTGTAATAATTTCTTACTTAAATGCTTCTGTTTTTAATGCTTCAAAGTTTATATCAAGTTTCACTAAACTTAAACTTTCCATTTATGTGTTAACCTCTATTCATACCTATTAAACCATGAGAAATGGATTAATTACCAAAAATAAATAACAATATTTGAAACCATGCCAAAAGAAAGCGTGCTATCCCTATCAAGGCCACAACAGAAAGTTAAAAAGCAAAGACAAAGGAATTTCGGTGGGGCATCCAACACATGCAAAGAAGTAATCAGGCCCCACTGAAACCACTTCACATAATTGCTCATTCTTTTTATTTGATGATGCTAAAACCCTATTGTAGCGAATGGGTGAATATTAATACCCAACCAACCATTTCTATCATTGCCGCTTGACATATGCATCATTATGGCTCATTTTCCTGCCCAACTCGAGTTCTCTGTTGGTTATAAGTCGTGAACGTTGATTCGGTCCACTGCTGATTGGAATGTATCAGTCAATTAGATACAAGAGTGTTAGCTGTGGGATACATTTTTTAATTTTTTTTCTTCCTATCAATCAGTGACTTCACAGTTCACTTAGGCTGAATATGGTTGAGTCCTTTGTCTTTACTCATTCCACTGTTGTCCCAGATTGTTGACCGAATATCTCGTGTAACTCGAGTCCAATTATTCGATTATTGATCGAAGATAAAAAATAAAATAAAATTAGTACCATATATTTGTTATGATGGTTAGTTCCATTCATAAATCCCGGGGTTACAAAGTGGTTGGATCTTCTAACTTTGAATAAATCAATTTATTAGAGAGTGATTGTTCTTAGTAACATATCAATAGCCCGTTAGGGACTGAGTGATTTTTTAAGAGAGAAAACATAAAACTGACCAAATTACTCAACCACAAATTTTGTAGGCAATATCATAAATTGAGCATTATATGTAAAATAAATATTTATGGAAAATTTATGTATGGAATCTATACAAGAACTATTTTTTTAATATAAAAATTACCCCTTGCCGCACCTTCACCAAGCTAAATGTTGGTTGTGAAATATTTTACCAAGTTTCTCATGACTTGTCTATCTGCTTGTATGGTTGCAATTTCATTGATGCATACCTAATCCAGACTTCACAAAACACTTGACATATAACCAAGCACGGAAAAATGAAAAGTGGAAAAAAAGACACATCCCCACAGTTGTCCATGTATGGCCACCACTTTTTACTACAATACCAAACAAAGATTCCAGTACCTTTGTTGAATTTTGTTGGAGTGAGCTAGTTCTATACAAATCCTTTTGTTCCTTCTCTAAAGACATAGGTCTTTCAAAAGAAGACATGTTGGCTAACTTGGAGAGCATAAGAAATGACTACCATGCATGACATCTTGATCGCATCCCAATGCCCACTCCCATTGAACAAACATCTAAAGATGAGGATAACCATATTAACATACAACCAAACATGGAGATGAATGAATGGAAAGCTTTATCGAGATTGACTCCTGACGGGAAGATCAAATTCACTTGTCTTGATCTGTTGGGACTTCGAGAGATTGATGCTTCCCACCCATGGGATCAGCTTGAAGTATCAAAATATACATTGGACATTGCACTAAAGTTCATCAACTACAACCAAAGGAATGGGGAAGTTATACAAGAACTCAATCCCCTAAGTCCTTCTAGGAATACATTGTCTACAAATCAACAACTTGCATTCGACATTATCCTATAACACTTACAAGTAAAAGAACCAAAAGAACCATCGAAGATGATCATCCAAGGCACTACAGGCACATGTAAATCCTACCTTATAAGTTGCATCAAAGAAGCACTGTCTTCTCAAGCAATGTTTGGCCATAGCCCAATACTACTTCTTTCCCCTACTGGAGTTGGAGGATTTAGCATATATGCAACAACTATACATGCATGACTTAGGATTCCTATCAGGGAAATTAATCCTTTACATGGTTAGTCCCTTACAGTGTTCCAAGAAGAGTTGAAGCATAATCAATACATTCTAATTTATGAGATGAGCTTCATAGGATCTAGACTTTTTGTGCAGATTGAGATTCATTTGTGTGAGACATTTCCATAAATAAACCACTGCTCATTCAATGATCGCTCAATAATTCTTCTAGGAGACTTGGGCAAACTTCCACCAGTAATGGAAAAACCTATTTATGTAGGAGCAACTACAAGGAGGATTTTATGGACAACCTTTACCACTGTAATCAATTTAGAAACAATCTTTCAACAACAGGGCATTCTCGGCACCCAGTCTTGTTTCCGCCAGTTGTTGACCAACATTTACAGTGCTACACAAACAATCAATGATTGGAACCTCCTTTAGTCCAGGAACAAGAAATTCTTATCCATTGAAGAGCGTCACAGGTTTGACACTTCAATCCACCTCTTTGCAACAAATAATCTTGTGGACAACCATAACAAGCTCATGTTCCAATCCTTGAATATGCCAATTGCATGAAGTGTCACATAATTACTTAGTGCTTCAGAATCCCACCAACAAAATGATGACCAACTAGAAAAACATGTCTTGCTATGTATAGGCCAATGAGTTATGCTATCCTACAATTTATGGGTCTAGGTAGGATTAGTCAATGGTGCTCTTGGGGTCGTCATGCAAATTGTATATGCACCAGGAAGTAACCCTCCAAATTTTCCAACATATGTTGTTGTGGCATTAAATAAATACATTGTCCCTCCATGGGATTAAACCCAACCAAACCATGTACCAATTCCACCCATACAACAGAGTAACAAGCAATAAATCCTCCCGGATGGGGTGCCACGTAGAGAATGGAGGCCACACAACCCTCCCAAGACTCCAGCCATAAATATGGCCAACCATTGGCCTTCACCTCAGTTGTGAATGGAGGGTGACCTTAATTATCTGCAGAGGAAGGGAGGGCATCTCCCTCGAGTTTGGTTAATGGTGGTTATGAGGATTAATTGCAGGAGATGGGTGAGTACAACGATCATGTCCACCCCAGGGTTATCTCTCCCGCCTGACATTATTTCTCCTTTGAGATCTGCCACCCTGCTCGCTCTAAGAACTGGACTATTGTGCAATGGGTTCTCCTGGAAGTAATTCAGAGGATTTTTAGCCCTCCTGGCTCAGCCATGCCAAGAGAGAGGTAAGTCGAGGCGCGAAACTTCCTGGTGCAACTACGTTGCCCACCAGAGACACCTACAACAGATGGAAAGGGCCATGTCCATTGGGAGGACTCAATGCTTGGAGAAGCCACAAACTCCACCGATGGCCTACGTCGAGGAGGAATTTCTGGAGGAACCCATCCAGGTTCCACCAGAATCCCTCCTCTTCACGGTCCTAGACGATTTACAGTTTCCCAGCTGTAACAACCCTAATTAATTCCTTAATGATGATGAATGATAAATATTAGTTTAATGAATTATTAAAATAGATTTAAGGGGACTTTATTATAAAATTATTATTATTGGTAGTTGAACCAATTAATGGGAGGGATAAGGTGGTTGAGGAATTAATGGGGGGTAAGGCGGTTGGAGAAATGGATTCGAGGGAGGAAGATAAGGGAGAAGGGAGAACTGTGGGAGGGGATCTTTTTTTTGGGTTTTGGTGATATTTTGGTTTATGGCAAGGTAAGAAAATTGGCAAAGAAAGAAAGAGGAGGGCAGGAAACAGTTTTGGCTGCAACAATTTCTCTTGAGGACTCTCACAGGGGCACTGTTGTTGTTGGGAATTTTGGGCTCGGGGACCAGGAAACCGTAAGGATTCCTAGAGCTAGGGAGCCAGAGAGGTTGTTCCTAGTTGGCTAGGAGGTTACTCAGTTTGGGCAGGATCCATCAGCTTCAGGTTCAACATCATCAACTTCAGGTTCAACATCAGGTTGAGGTAAATACCTTATGCATTCCCTTATACTACTGTTCATTATGCTCATTATATTTTTGTTCATTATGCTCATTATACTGTTGTTCATTATTATATTGCTGAACATTATTATTATGCTGGAACAATAAATAAATAAGTAATTTCGAAAGAATTTTTGTATTTATATTTATTTTTATGAGGCTCTGTATGCATAGGCCTTACATATGGTATCTGAGCTAAGTTTCAAAACTTGGACCATGGCCTACCCACCTGTAAGAATGAAGGTTTAGGAATGTTGTTCCAACAATAACCTAGAAATTTAAACAACCCTTAAATAGTTATATTGAAACCCTTTACAACAAATTATAAATGTTCCTTGAAACCCTTGGATTTAACCAAGGAAAAAAAAAAAAAACTCAGAATTGACCCAGTCATAACACCGAAAACCTTAGAAATTGTTGTAAGTTTGAAGGGGGAGGTGGTACAAAAGAACCCCCCAACCAAAAAAAAAAAAAAACAACGCTTGTTCACTTGCGAACCTAACCTGTAAAAGGGGCACAATTAAGAATAAAAATTAAGTTTGACCTATAAAAGAGGTAGAGAATAATTTTTTTTATTAATAAAAGTTAGATGAACTATCTCGTTAACAAATTTTTTTGTAGAATGAAAATCATATATATATATATATACTTAAACTTTTTTTCTTACTTACTTTTCTAAATAAATTGGGTATTATAATATATATACTAGTGAAAATAAAAACAATTTTAATAGAGTATTTAAATAAAATAAATAAAAGTTTCAAAAGCCTGCAAACCCTAAGCCCTAACTGTGAGCAGAGGGAGGAAACATACTCGTTGAGATGAGCATTGAGGGATCAAGGCGAGACAGAGGTGTTAGACTCAACCATGGCAGTCGTGGACCGTCGCCTCTAATTTACGTTCCACAATACAACACACAACCCAACACCCAAAGACGAATCCCACAAGCCACAAGTTAAAACAAAAAAAAAGACCAAGCGCTAAGCCACAAAGGAAGGATCCCACAAGGGGCGTTTCATTGCCCACAAAACACTGAGACTCAAGCACCAAGCGAGGAACCCGTAAGTGCATAGTTCCACTAGGTGTTAGCTCAGCGATCAAAGAACCCAACGACCAAAGAGCCAAGCCACGACTAAGAGGAGAAACTCTTTTTCTCTAGCCCTGTTAACTGCAATCACACAAACAAACAGATCCGCTTGTAGCTCCAGCCCCACAATTTCAACACACAATACAACAAAGCGCCAGAGCCACGAGGGAGTCCACGAGGGCATTCCTTGCTCAGCATAAATGAGCTTCAATCTCCAAGGCCACAAGCTAACCCTCGCGCTCGAGACCAAGCACCAAACAACACCAAGTCAACGCCAAAATACCAAGCCGCCAAGCCATCAAGGAAAAGCTACGAGGAAGCCCACAACACATAGAACTAGAGCCTAAATCTGGAGCCTTAGACCACTCGTACAGAGAACCAAAGCCTAGCACTCGAGACCAAGTGTCAGGCCACGAGGACAAAGGGAATAAGAGTGCTCTACGTGCAGGCAACACACTAAGCCCAACTCCGTTAGTCATTCATCACAACACAAGCACCGAGAATAAACTTTTCTGAGAAGGAGAGATACCACTAGTATCCCGATTTCCATTCTCTAGAGCCTTATTCTGTGTGTAACCGCTCGTACTATGTGATTCGTTGGGTTTAATTTCAGAAATTATTCCCACCGAATGGCCACTGGTCCATATCTACTGCACTACGAATCCATTGCAGAGTGAGGGGGAAGAGACCCCGGCCATAGTTGCAGAGTGGGAGAGGTGTACAGAGGAAGGAATGTTATGCGAGTCTGGGTGTAGGGTTTTGGGTAATGAGAGCCCGGGGGGGGCACGTGGGCCTCATGCAAGGACCCACGATGCACGACTTTTTTGATTTTGATTTTAATTGTTTTAAAATTTTAATTATTTTAGGATAGTTATTTCAAAATTTATTTATTTTAATTTAAATTTTAAATTTTAATTGTTTTAATTTAATTTTAATTTTAATTAATTTAAATATGTGTTTTGTTTTAATTTAGTTTAAATTTGAATTTGAATTATTTGAATTAATTAAGTGATTAATTAAAGTATGTATGTACTGAGTATTAATTAATGTTAATATGTGATTAATAATATGAGTAATTAATTAAGTGATTAATTAATGTTAATATGTATTTGATTATGATACTAATAATAATATTAATTTTTAAATTAGATTAAATGTGTTGATTAATACTATTGAAACTTAGGTTAAAGTTTAGTCTAGGTTATTGGGATATAATAATTAATCACCACTGTATTTAAAACACTTTAATTAGTTTTCAAATCTCTAAAGACTTAAGGAGGTAAGTGACACTTATTGTATTTAAATTAAATTAAATGTG
>ML778049.1:429427-486700 GCA_009831015.1 Picea engelmannii | reverse complement strand
GTGATTAATAATATGAGTAATTAATTAAGTGATTAATTAATGTTAATATGTACTTGATTATGATACTAATAATAATATTAATTTTTGGATTAGATTAAATGTGTTGATTAATACTATTGAAACTTAGGTTAAAGTTTAGTCTAGGTTATTGGGATATAATAATTAATCAACATTGTATTTAAAACACTTTAATTAGTTTTCAAATATCTAAAGACTTAAGGAGGTAAGTGACACTTATTGGCAGGTACCTCGTAGTGCTAACATAGTTGGCAAGGAAAGGGAGTTAACAACTATTCTAAACAAATTTACTAAGCTTAGAGGCTTTCGACCCTAATCTTTAGCCACTTACCCTAAAGAGAGTAACGTCTGTTTATAGACAAGTAAAAAAAAACGTACGCTTAAACCTATGTTTACAAGTATAAGTTGAGTGAATGTGAACTGCCTTAGACTCTTCCTTGACAAGCATTTGGTTTGATGTAGATTCAATTATTCAAGATGGTTAGGACTCGGGGAAATCGAGGTCGAGGGGCATCATCGCAAGGACCACCAACGTCGACATTGCCACCACCATCGCCTGAATTAGCTCTCATTTTACGCTCTTTGGAGGCTATTAATGAGACTTTAAAGGGGCGTCAACCAGCAAATGTCGAAGTGGAACCCCACCATATGGAGTGGATAACCCTGAAGTGTCGAGGGATTCAGAGGGAGGGCCTCCACCTGGCGACATCACTAGAGAACTACAAAAGATTGAACTCCGAGAGTTTGTCAGGGGTTGTGCCAGTGAATGTGTGGAGGCATGGTTGGAAGGAATGACATGATGTTTTGACTTAAGAGATTATGCTTCCACATCAATGGCGAAAATAACGATCTTTCAGTTGAGGGACAATGCCTTGAACTGGTGGGGTAACCTGGAGAGGCAGTTTCAACTCACCCCAGACACCGTCTCATGGGAATTTTTTGAGGAAAGGTTCCGGAGGAAATATTTGTCAGCTTTCTACGAGGAACAACAGGTGGGAGCATTTCATGCTCTAGTTCAGGGAAACATGACTGTGGAAGAGTATGAGATCGGGTTCATGGAGTTGGTAAAATATGTCTCGTACATGGATACCGATCAATGACAGGAAGAACGTTTTGTGTATGGGTTAAACCCTAGGATAAGGGCCATGGTACGGATGTGGAGACTGTCGTCAGTAGTGGCACGTTATGCAGAGGAGCATATGAGATTAAATGAAGTTATGAGATCGACCTTTCCACAACATCCTAGATTCGTGGGGAAGGCCCTTAGGACCTTCTCCAGGGGAGGGAGCTCTAGGCTGCCTCCTTATGGTAATAGAGTAGCACCTAGGACAGTTGCTACATGTATTTCAATGGCAGCAAGTGCAACATCCCACTCATCACCAAGGACGCAGGTAGGTCCACAACCTTCTCAGGGAGCAACAAGTAGGGGCAGGGGCTCCAGGGAAAGGAACTCATTTCAGAGACCATCACAGGGAAGTGCGCAGGTTTCATCTCATGTTACGTGTTAGGGGTGTGGAGGACCTCATTACCAGCGTGACTGCCTAGAGTTGCAAGCAGGATTTGTGCATACAAAAGGAAAGGCCCCGATGGGAGGAGCAAGTAGTAGCCACTAGATTTATGCAGCGGTTAATAATCGCCAAGAAGAACATCAATCCATGGTGGTGGAGTCATCAATCAGGTACGCTAAATTATGTTAATGTTAAAATTTTATTTGATTCTGGTGCTACATATAGTTTTATTTCACCATCTAATTAGAAAAGTGTGGGTTGGTAGCCTACGAGCACGATGACTTTAAACAAGTTGAGATGGCTTTAGGGGAAAAACAAGTGGTAGGACCTAGCGTTGATAATTGTCTAGTAGACCCGGGAGTGTGTACTACCAGGTTGAAGGTATACGTCACTCCTCTAGGGATGTATGACCTAATCATTGGAATGGATTGGTTAAAAGCCCATCGAGCTATGGTTGATTGTTTCACGAAAAGGGTGCTTTGTGTTGACAATGAAGGAAGGCCAGTAGAGATTCACTGTGTATGGAGGAAGGTCTTTCTACGCTTTATCTCAACCATGAAGTTTAAACATTGCATGAGGCAAGGGCGTCGACTATATGTAGTGGAAGAAGTCAATGAAAGGAAAGGAACCTTCTTAGATCAATACCTAGTATTGTTGGAGTTTAAGGATGTCTTTCCGAAAGAGTTTCTAGGGTTACCTCCTGAGAGGGAGCTCGACTTTAAAATTGATTTAAAACCTGGTGCAGAGCCAATTTCCAAGACTCTGTATAGAATGGCAGCGCCAAAACTTTGTGAGTTGCAGATGCAGTTGAAAGAACTACTCGACTTAGGGATAATAAGGCCTAGTGTCTCACCTTGGGGTGCACCAATAATTTTTGTGAAGAAGAAGGACGGTTCCTTACGACTGTGTATAGATTACAGGGATTTGAACCGTGCTATAGTGAAAAATAGGTACCTAATGCCATGGATAGATGATCTCTTTGATCAAATGAAAGGAGCAACAATGTTCTCAAAAATTGATTTGCGATCATGGTATCACCAATTAAGGATTAAGGAAGGAGATATTCCTAAAACTGCATTTCGAAATCGGTTTGGGAATTACGTGTTCGTTGTAGTACCTTTCGATTTGACCAATGCGCCAGTAGTATTCATGAGCCTCATGAATGGTGTATTCCGGAAGTACTTAGACCGCTTTGTACAAGTCTTTTTAGATGATATCCTCATCTATTCCAAGAACGAAAGAGAACATGAGGAACACTTGTGAGTGGTGTCGTCCTGCCTTAGAGAGAACAAATTGTATGGAAAGTTGTCGAAGTGTTCTTTCTTCCAAAAAGAAATTCACTATTTAGGTCATATCATTTCCGGTGAAGGAATCTCTGTGGACCCAGAAAAGGTAAAGGCCATTATGGAATGGCCAGTGCTGAAAAATGCTCATGAGGTAAGAAGCTTCATGGGGCTAGCATGTTATTATCGGAGATTTGTGGAAGGGTTCTCTAAAATAGCGAAACCCATCACCACTTTGCAATGTAAGGGGGTCAGGTATGAATGGACAGAAGAATGCAATAGTGCATTCATCGAGCTTAAGAGGTTACTAACTAGTGCACCAAGTGTACGAGTGTCAGATATGGAAAAAGACTTCACAGTCTGCATGAATTCCTCGAAGCAAGGGTTGGGGCCATGATAATGCAGGATGGAGGAGTGATAGCGTATGCGTCAAGGAAGTTGAAGCAACATGAGGAGCTTTACACTACTCATGATTTGGAGTTGGCAGCTGTAATGATAGCTTTGAAACTTTGGAGGCATTATCTAGTGGGGTGAAAATTTGAGCTCAAAACGGACCATGAAAGTTTAAAACATCTCTTCATTTAAAGGGATCTCAATGCCAGGCAGAGGCGATTGAGTGAGTTTATGAGTGATTAGGATTTTGGAGTTTCATACATCAAGGGAAAGGAGAATGTGGTCGTGGATGCCTTGAGAAGGAGACCACGTGTCTTCTCTTTGGTACCCTTAAAATTCAATCTTAGGGAGCAAGTGTTGGGGAAACTCCTTGGAGATAGCTGGTATTTAAAGGTTACTTCAACCCTCCAAAGTGGGAGGCAATTAGATCCAAAGTATGAAGGATATAGCCTGGAAGCAGATGGACTATTAAGATATCAAGGAAGGATGTACATCCCCGAAGGTGGGGATATTCGAAGCATCATACTGAAGGAATCCCATAGAGCACTTTATTGTGTGCATCTGAGTGTGAAGAAAATGTACGCAGACATGAATAAGTTTTTCTTATGGGTAGGCATGAAGCGCGATGTAATCCATTTCGTCGCCAAGTTCCTAGAGTGTCAACTAGTGAAAGCCAACCACCACCACCCGACAGGTCTCCTACAACTACATGATGTGCCTATGTCCAAGTGGGAAGTCATTTCTATGGATTTTGTTGTGGGGTTGTTGGTCACATCGCATAGACACAATGCCATTCTTGTGATAGTTGATAAGTTAACCAAGAGTTCTAATTTTATTCTGGTTAGAGACACTTACAATGTCACTGATGTGGCACGCGTGTTTGTAAGTGAGGTCATCCATTTGCATGGGATACCCAAGAAGATCATTTCAGATAGGGACTCCAGATTCACTTCTAGGTTTTGGACAAGTTTGCAGTCAACGTTGGGGACGTAGTTGAACTTAAGCACAACTTGTCATCCTTAAATAGATGGGCAAACTGAGAGAGTAAATCAGGTCATGGAAGACATTCTTAGGATGTATGTTATGGAAAATCAAACCCATTGGGAGAAGTACCTACCTTTGGTAGAGTTTGCCTACAATAACAGTTTTCATAGCTCCATTGGAATGCCACCCTACGAAGCTATGTATGGAAGTCCATGAAGAACACCGTTGAGTTGGGAAAGGTTAGAAGACCGAGTGACAGCTCGGCCATAATTGATTCAAGAGATGGAGGAACAGGTGGTTCAAATTAGGCAGAGACTAAAGGAAGCACATGATAGACAGAAAAGTTATGATGATGCACATAGGACTGACCGAAGTTATAAAGTGGGAGATCAATTTTTCATTCGTATCAGGCCTAATAAGAGTACCATTCGGTTCGGGAAGGGGAAAAGGTTGTCACCTCGATTTATAGGGCCGTTCAAAATCCAAGAGAGAATTGGACCCGTTGACTATCTCCTCGTACTTCCACCCCACTTGCATAAAAATCATAATGTTTTTCATGTATCGGTTCTACGTCATTATGTTGTCGACAAATCTCATAAACTGAATTGGAAGGAATTGCAGGTATCAGATGCGAGAACCCTCACGGTACAACCGTTACACATATTGGACCGCAGAGTCCAACAACTCAGGAACCGTCTGGTAGACCAAGTTAAGGTCCAGTGGGACAAGTATAGCCCAGGATCTGCTACTTGGGAGGATGTCGAGACATTACAACGAGATCATCCCTCACTTTTTTTACCACCTCGAGAATATGTTTCTCGAAGGTTGGGTGTATGTAACGCCACCTTTTGACTTAGACAACTAGGATTACCTAAGGCCTAATCACCTTTATTTTATATTCACTGTGAAACTATTAATGATACACTTGAACTTTTAAGACGTAGGAACCTATGTGAATGTCAATTCTATGAATGTTTAACGTTATTTGAATGATGATGGATACTATGCAATCTACTATGTGAATGTTAATTCTATGAATGTTTAATGTTATTTGAATGATGATGGATATTATGCAATCTATTATGTGAAATTCAATTCTATGAATGCTTAACATTATTTGAATTATGGGGATATTATGAGATCTATTTCTAACTTGAAATTTTTGAAATTTAAAGTTGTCGGTACGTGGATACCGAATTGAGATTATGGTTGAATGCATTTACATGATGACAATGCATAAATATGTATGAGTTTGTGTTATAGACTACTCTGTAGGTCAATGGGCTATGAAATAGCCAAAGGATAATGGTAATAAAAGTGGATGCCATGAACACTGACCGAGAAACAATATGGTATGAATCTTTGTATGTGAAATTATGTTGGTTCGAATGCATTGCTATGATATGTGGACCAGTGCAGGTTTTTCAGGTGGTGAGACTGCCTAAAACTGAATATACGATGACAAAATTCCCAGCAACACAGTGCCACTGTATATTCCATGGTAGGGTGTGGACCCTAGTCCTATTAGGAGGGGTCGAGGAATTTCCCACCATGTGTCCTCCGAAACCTGAAGTCATGGGAGGACGATGTTATTTCACGCTCCCCTAGACGTGTGATGATGATTGTCAGTTGCTTGCTGGGGAAGCTTGTTTAATAGAGTGACACTTCCGCTTACGGGTTCTATTTTGAGTTAGGTCAATATAGTTGACGCTCCAAGATAGTCCAACAGAGGAAGGATAGGGATGGAAGACGAAAGTAAGTTAGGGAGGAAGGATGAATAGAAATAGTTGAGAGTGTATGGGAATTTTACCTTATAATGGAATTTATTGTTTTCCCCTTTTGAAAAGAAAATATGTATATATGTATATTCATAATTACTTAAATGAACTACAATTGTCAAAATGAATGTTGTTGTGCTAAATTATTGTAATTAAGGGATTTTGTGAACATTTTAATTGGTTTATTATCTTTTATGAAATGAATGGTCTTGTTGATTGGATTGGACGCATACAAGAATTACTATAGGTGTGATAATTATTGTCATTAGTACATGCACGAGACTTGTATGTGCTAGCTACACATGCATTTCTTGCATATGTACACTACTATGTATAAGTTTTTTTTTGCTTACTGATAATTTTGTTTATTGGATATGAATGTATGAACCATGTGTCATTTCCCTTGTACTATAAATTACTCTAACTTCAGGACGAAGTTTCTTGAAGGGTGGGTGTATGTAACAATCCTAATTAACTCCTTAATTATCATGAATGATAAATATTAGTTTAATGAATTATTAAAATAGATTTAAGGGGACTTTATTATAAAATTATTATTATTGGTAGTTGAACCAATTAATGGGAGGGATAAGGTAGTCGAGGAATTAATGGGGGGTAAGGTGGTTGGAGAAATGGATTCGAGGGAGGAAGATAAGGGAGAAGGGAGAACTGGGGGAGGGGATATTTTTTTGGGGTTTTGGTGATATTTTGGTTTATGGCAAGGTAAGAAGATTGGGAGAGAAAGAAAGAGGAGGGCAAGAAATAGTTTTGGCTGCAACAGTTTTGCTTACAGTTTTGATTGAGGACTCTCACAGGGGCACCGTTGTTGCTGGGAATTTTGGGCTTGGGGGCCAAGAAACTGCAAGGATTCCTGGAGCAAGAGAGGTTGTTCCTAGTTGGCTGAGAGGTTACTCAATTTGGGCAAGATCCATCAGCTTCAGGTTCAACATCATCAACTTCAGGTTCAACATCAAGTTGAGGTAAATATCTTATGCATTCCCTTATACTGTTGTTCATTATGCTCATTATACTGTTGTTCATTATTATACTGTTGAACATTATTATTATGCTAGAACAATAAATAAAGAAGTAAATTAGAAAGAATTTATGTATTTATATTTATTTTTATGAGGCTCTGTATGCATAGGCCTTACACTAGCATCAACAAGGCCAACACAAGCACCCAAGCTGCCATGGAAGGCGCCACATGCATAGTCGAGGAGGAACTCCCGGACGAATTTCTCCACAAGGCTCCAAGCGTTTCACTCTAGGACAACACTAACAAAGCTGAAGAAGAGGTTGAGGCGGTCAAGGAAGGAGCCATCGACACCGAGCAGGAGAACCACCCCATCTTGGCAGCTCCATTGCTAAATACAATTCCATAGTTCAACCCAACTCCACCTAGTCTCTTCAACCCAGAGCAGTTGGAGCTCATCTTTGATTGCATGAGCTACATGGCGGACCAACTTCATTGGGACACCCTCATTAGCAAGCGGATTGACATGCTCTTCGATGTATTCTCAAATGCATCGGCCAAGCATCGTTGCTCGACCTGTGCACAACCCTTCGTGCGCCAACCCAGTGACGACACTCTCCCTGGAGCTTCGGACGACAGACCCCTAGGTGCCAATGATTAGTTTCAGGTTCTTTGATACTAGTACTCTGCATAATTCTTGTCCAACTCTTTGTATTGTGACTCTGCAGAATTATTGTCTAGTTTTCTTTTTCCAACAGTTGTTAGTTTGTTTTAGCTTCCTAAGACAAAACTGCAAAGAAAAACATCCAGATGACTTTTTTGGCTGAAAGTAGAACATGCGGCCACCTGTTCCGGTTTCCACTAATTTGGCGGAACATGTGGCAGGATGATGACATGTGTCTTTTTGGTATAGTGACAACAAAGTATCAGGAATTACCCCCCCCTCCCCTCTTTTTTTTACAAAAAAAAAACAAGAAACAAATCCCCCTTAAGATGGCTTGGGCATTGACTATACATAATTCTCAAGGAATGACCTTAACAAGGTCTACCATTAACATCAGAAACATTGAATGCCAAGGCTTCACCTTCACGACAATGTCACACACTACTACTATAAAATGAATGCGCATAACACCATAAACAAATGAAGGATATTGCTTATGTATCACTACGAAAAAAAGAAGAGGTACGCTTATGTTCTTTGTCATTGAAATTCTAGATTCTTTTATCTTGTAAGACTTGATCCATTCTTCTATAATTAGTTGTAATTAAAGATGCTAATAACAATAGTGTTAGATAGTTGCTAACAAATACCTATAATCACACTTTTACCTAAAAAACTTTGTACATGTACACTACTCATTTTCTCCTTCATGCATGCAAGTGATTAATGTACCATTATAATGCTGCTCATGAAATACTATACTTACAAACAACATATTTTATGATGTTTCATAGTTACCTTTCCTTTAACTTGTTAATTTATAATAACAAAAAACATTTCATAAATTTTAATTTCAAGTTATTTAATGATAAAATGATAAAAAACAATATAATAAATCAAAATAATTAATTAATTTAATAAATTTAATAAATTAAAATGAATTTTAATTAACATTTATTATTATCGTTGTTATCACACGTCTAATTACACAATCTAATTACAACATAATATTGACAAACTACACAATCTAATTACAACATAATATTGACAAACTTAAAAAAATGAAAATCATATTAATTAGACATAATATTGACAAAATTACGAAAATGAATATCATATTTGACATGACAGAGACAAAATTACAAGTAATGGATATCATATTTGATAACTTTTTCCATTTTTAAAAAATATTAATTTTTTCGTGTTTATGACTTTAGTGAAGCAATGGCTTACCGATCCCATGCCGATCCTTTTACATTATCGTTTTCACTCATATTTTGTGTACTTGTGGAAATTTAACTTTACATTCTTAAATGGTTTATTGGTTGTTTATTTTTAAATAAATATTTTGTGAAAATCAAAATTACTTTTGGGTACACTTTTTTGAAATAATGTGATATTATGATTATTTTTCTTTTTGGTATAAAATATAGTTACATTTTTAGTGTCTTGTTTTGTGGTTGTTATCTATATGGAATGGTAAGGTATTTTACTAGAGTGACGTATATTATTGGGTTTGTGTTGTGAATAATCCCACATACATAATAATTGTGAGATGTATAGAGTTTATAAGGTATTCTCCACACCAATTTTTTTGTCAATTTGAAAGTCAACTCTGTGGTCCAAATCTTTTTATTGATGTGACACTGATATCCTTTCTCACTTTGTTACTATCATGATCGATCACTCGAGCTAGATTACTTGGCTAACTTATATGTGTGTGTATTATTTTTAAGGAAAATCTCACAAGAAAAATGAAGAAACGCTTCCCCACATTCATGGATGACATCTTTAGTAAACTTGTTGGCGTAGAATAGTGTCTCTAACCTAAGGTGATTTGAACTAGGTACAAACTATTGCAAAACTAGCCAAATGCCTAACAACATTGGTGACAACTAGTTGAGCTAATCCCTTTTCCAAGGAAATCCTCATAGGTAAACCCGATGGACACTTCCCCAAATTCATGGATAACATCTCTAGTAAACTTGTTGGTGTAGATTAGTGCACCTAACCTAGGGAGATTCAAACCAAGCACTTATCGACACAAACTAACCAAATGCTTAGCAACATTGACAATAATAAGTTGAACTAACCCCTTGAGATATCATAAATACATACATACACATATATGTATGTATATATTTGTGAATTATTTAATCTTAATTAAGTTCAATTGGTAAATGTTCATGTGCTACATTTACAAAGGTTTCAAAGCCAAATTTCTTCCAATCCTTATTCAATAATAATAAAAAAACAAATACTAATATAATACTAGTAAACTTGTTGGTGTAGATTAGTGTTTCTAACCTAAGGTGTTTTGAACCAGGCACACACTATTACAGAACTAGCCAAATGCCTAACAACATTGGTGACAACTAGTTGAGCTACTCCCTTGGGATTTTTCCAAGGAAATCCTCATAGGTAAACCTGATGGACACTTCCCAAAATTCGTGGATAACATCTCTAGTAAAGTCGTTGGTGTAGATTAGTGCACCTAACCTAGAGAGATTCAAACCAAGAACCAACCCCTTGAGATATCATAAATACATGCATACACATATATGCATGTATATATTTGTGAATTATTTAATCTTAGTTAAGTTTAATTGGTAAATATTCATGTGAATTCAAAGCCAAATTTCTTTTTCGATCCTTATTCAATAATAATAAAAAAACAAATACTAATATAATACTAACATTCTCATTTTTTTAATTAAATATATGAGAAAAAAAATTAAACAAATACTAATATAATACCAACATTCTTTTTACATGAATAAAATAACACTATTTTTTCATTATTATTAATTTAATTAACATAATTTTTATTTTTATTTAATATAAACATTACAAATAAATAAAATTATACTTTTAATTAAATTGTCAAAATATACAAATTTATTTATTATTATTATTATTTTGCTAAAACTGTGATTGGGGGCATCTAAGTCGTCAAAATCACCCTAGCCATACCAATCCTTAACATGACTGGATTTTTGTCTCCACAAATTTCAAACAAGTGATTTTAACATCATAAAGTGCCTTAACAACACACTCTATCACTGACTCTCCTACACCTCACCACAAATTTATATTTTTATTTAATATAAACATTACAAATAAATAAAATTAAACTCATAATTAAATTAAATTGTAAAATACACAAATTTATATTAATATATAAACATTAAAAATAAATAAAATTACTATGCAAATTAAATTGTCATAATACACAAATCATTTATATCTATCAATAGCATCTTCAAAATTTGATCATCATATTTTTCATATTAAATTGTCATAATACACAAATTTATATTTTTTTTTCCACGGAAAAGTTTCTCATTTATATTCATCAGTATATAAACATTTTACATAGCAGCCATTACAATATCCATCCCAGAAACTCAGCAGGGTTTGACCACAAAACCTCCTCCCATCTCTTGGAGTAAGGTACCGTCTTACCGTCTGCGCTGTCTCATGGGACTACACAAATTTATATTTATCAATAACATGTTTCCAAGTTAAATCGTCACATTTTTCATAAAGTTACTTGAACTTCCATTAAACCTTATCGATAACCATATATTTTAGTAATTTTTTTATTATTAATAATAATAATTTCAAAGTTGCGTATTTTTTGAAAAGTTGCCATTTTCGCTAATATTTTTGTGGCTTTATTGGTCAAACCAAATTAGAAAATCAATTGGTCAAAAATTCCCGCGCTCGAACACCATAAAGATAATAAGCATGATGACGTAGACAGTTGAGAAAATGACGAGGATGATAGTGTGGATTATGTTTCTAAAGCGTATCCCATAGATAATTTCATTCATTGAGATGTTCATATTCTTAGTAGTAGAGGTCTTGCTCTCGCTATCACTTATCAATGATTTCAACTTAATTATGGATTTAATTTAGAATAGTAAAAGTTTAAAATGTAAATATAAATGTTAATATGGTATTTTTATGGTTAATTTTTTTAATATGTTAAAAAGTGTAAAATCGTTATAATGATATTTTTTTTAACGATAAAGAGTAAAATTGTTAAAAAAACCATCAAAAAAGTATGTGATGAATCTTTAAAATGTTTTATAAATCTTTTAATGTGGTGGACAATATTCAAATTTTTATTACAAAAGAAGAGGTTTTTATTTTGAAAGACATAGAGTTTGGGGTTAAATGACTTGTAAAAGGGAAAGCTAAGGACATGGATGCTATCTATTATAAATCCTAAAAATTGGAGGACCTACTCTCATCTCTCACGTTCACAAGCTCTTCAATGTAGTAATAAAGTTGAGTTTCCCTAAACCATGAACTCAAAGCCTCATTGTTACCTGTTTTAAAAGTGAGGATAAAAACAAGCCCTCTAATTATAGTCTCATTATGATAAGCCCTCTTTTAGCAAAGTTATATGAAATTGTTTTGGAAAAGAAGATTAGTATATGGTTAGAAAGTCAAGACAAAAAGGTTAAAGACCATGCTAGTTTTAGAAGCTATCATTCAATCATGGACCACCTAGTTATGCTCCGGATCATCACAAAGGAATGTCATAATAATAAAACCGATCCTCAGTGTTACTTTGTTAACTTTGAGAATGTGTTTGACACAATTCCTAGAGTTAACCTTTGGAATGGATTAGAAGAGTTGAAGATTTCATTTGAGTTGAGAGTTGTTGTGATAATGATGTACGAGAATGTTATTGCTAAGTTCAAGTACAACAAGGGTTGGTAGAAATAATTAATTGCAATATAGAAGTTAAGCAAGGATGTTGCCAGTCTCTTACCCTTTTTGGTATTTACATTGACAAGCCAGAGACTACTACTTTCACTAGAATAGTCACCGCCATTCTTCTTTATGAAGATGCTATTTTTCTTATGGCCAGGTGTGTCACATTGATCTCAAGAAGCAACTAAGCATTTTGAAGGATTTTTCTCTAGCATAACAGTAAGCATTGACAAAACAAAGATTATGATTATCAAATCCAAAAAGATCACTTATGCTAACATTGTGCAGAACAATAACAACTTAAGAGGAAGGTACTTCATACAAATATCTAAGAGTTGAGCTTCATCACAAATTTCATTGGTATCATAAAATTTAAGAAAATGATTAATGCTAGTGGAAAATTTATTTTTATCTTAAAAACAATTGTAAAGTAGTTGACTTTTGGTCATGGTAAAAAAAAAACTCAGTTTGAAACTCTACTCACTTCTATTATCTTATGTGAAATTTGATTCCACCATCTCCAAAGATTAAATCAAGACAATTCAGAAAGACAAGAAACCATTTAGTACAACTGGTTGGAATCATCAAAGAGAGAGAACATCATCCAAGCATTGGCACAACCAGAGAACACACCATCGTAGAGTTTTCATGAGTTTTCCTCCTGTATTTTGGTTGACAATCCCAGAGAAGTAAGTGAACTACCATTCTTTGGAGAGATTTTACATCCTTGGTGGTTGGGGTGGTGTTTCAATTTCTGTGAGGTTGTTTTGGTTTGGGTTTTGTCCAATGAAGGGTTGAGATTTTACATCCTTGGTGGTTGGGGTGGTGTTTCATTTTCTGTGAGGTTGTTTTGGTTTGGGTTTTCTTCAATGAAGAGTTTTATTGCTAACATTTATTTTGCGATCTTGCATAGGGACTTGGTGTGCTTGGTTCTTCAAAATTGCAATATTTTAAAATCTTTTGTTAATTTTTTTTTTCCATTTTTGTTGTTGGCTTGATTTGCATGGTTAAATATTTTTGACTGATTGTTTTTGCCAATACGATCAACACTAACAAGTTACAACAGTTCTGTTTCAATTATTTAATGGGCATAAATGTCCTGCCACAAGCAGAACCCTTCAGTTAAGAGGTCACTGGTGGTGCAAGATCTGGCATATCACGGAAAGGACTTGAATCCTGGTAGGAAATAATAACACCACATTTTCACCTACCCCGCCACTGACAATTTCCATGATAAATATTTTTTTTTCCATGGTAAATACAACTCGGATAAAACATATCTAAACCCTCTCAGTGGAGATTCATTCAAATAAGCATATCAATGAAATACAGAGCACTATATGGTATACCATATTAATTCAATGAAATACAGAGCACTATATGCTATACCATATTAATTCAATGAAATACAGAGCACTATATGGTATACCATATTAATTCAATGAAATACAGACTAACTTGAGAATTTAAGAAGGAATCATAACAACCATGTAGCCTCAAACTTCTTATGAGGTGAAGACACGGTTGTGACAAGTAGAATCACAAGGGTACGGACAATCAATATCCTTGACAACTGTTCGATTGAAAAACCAATCTCCAACTTTCTCTGCAATGGTCTGTCATGTAATCACAAAAGGTTAAACATCTCAGAAATAAATTCCTCCCTTCTACCTTATCAGTAGAGATTGGCATGCACCCTTATATCTACAATGGACTTATCCCCTTCTTCTAAAAAAGTCACTCCCACTTTGCACCCTTTTCTATATGCATTCTTAATTTCTAATGATTTTTCATTAAAAGAGAGCAAGGCGATTCATAACATCTAAAGTAGGATAGCATACCTTTGAATGTAATCTTGGAGAGTCAGGTGAGTGCCACAAGCTCTGCAAATTAGTCTGGCAATGTGCATAGCATGAATTGATAAACAACCCTCCAGTTTTTGATCTCCTCACTGGTTTTAATGCACTAAGCATATCATACCTGAAACCTAGTGTGTAAAATAGGGATTATTAAAATTTGTTCATGTTCATTCCCTTTCCTCTAATGTCTTAGTTCACAAAATTTTACCAAGAGAAAATTTGAAAATATAATAATAACTGCATGGTGCTGCTATGAGCAAATGAGGCCTCGGGGTAGTTGGTTCACTAGTGAGGCCAATAGAGAGTGAAGTTGTCCACTAGGTTTCCATTACCAATATGGTCAGCCCCACCTATATGGCACGGATTTCAAAAAGGATAAGGCAAGATGCAAATCTTGGGTGAGTTCAGTAGAATAGGTGTCCCTCATACCTAGCATTGAATTTCAAGGGGGATGAGACTGGGTACAGGTTATGGGTAAAATTGGGCACCTAACCTGAAGGAAGTCCTTTCATTGTGCTGAATTCTGTTTGGGCATGTTTCTTGAAGCACTTCAATGGAAAAAAAAACATAAAATGAGGGCCAGGTACTGCAAAATTTAACCTTGCATTACTTTCAATTGCCATGGAGTACAGTTCAATATGTTTAGCTTGCAAAGTTGCCAATGGTTGTAGGGATCTGCTTCACTTGGTGCCAAGATGTTTTTGATCTACAGAAAACATGCCAGCCACAGAGACAGGATATTAAGTAACCTCCAACATATAGGTATACAAAATCAGTTACAATTCCAAAAAGAGACTCTATTTACCTGCCACGAATCATATGCTGCATTTAGAACAAAAAGTGGGGTTTTGATCAATTGTAACAGATATTGTGGAAAGAAACACTGCCATTTTGTTTCATTAATGGTTAGCAATTGTTTGAGGAAGAGAAAAAAATATTATGCTAATACAAAATTTTAATTAATAGGAAGTTATGAACTTTATACCGACCAGACTTGAGTTCAGATCCATTTTTGTTCTGCAAGCATGTGGCAAGTTTTTTGAAGATCCCTATAACACAATTATTGCAAGTTCAACAAAAATATGAGAATGAAAAGGAGAAAATTATACTTGAGATGATGACAATAAAGTTTCCTATAATGCTCATGAACATCAATAAGTTTGATAATTCACTCAGCTGGTGAAGCACAGGGCTCAAATTGTAATTCCATACTTATTAGGCATCCATATTCTCACTGTGGCTTGGGAGGTTTGTTCTAGCCACTACTTAGTATCAGCTAATATAGTTTGATAAGGCAATGCTTTAACCAACTGTGAAGGATAGTCTCTGAACAACAACCAGGAAATACCTGCAGTGTAACTATTTCATTAAAGTAAGACCTTATGTAGTTTCCTCCAGATATATCCTTCCTGCACCATGTGCAGAAGCAACCATACATAGACGAATAAGTTATTTATATACTGATATCACAGTCAACAAGTAAAGACAAAGATCATATTCAAGACATACACATCAATGAAAAATCCAGCATCTGGCATACACTTGACTTTAGCAGTTTCTGGCAGAAGATCCCTAAACTCGTCGCAATGTAGAAACGTGGTTAAGCCTCCTGCCGAGCAGCCAGTAAGTAGAGCCTACAACAGAACTATTTCAATCAATCAGTAGATCCAGAATTTGATCGCCCACATCTCATTTTCATAGACTACAGCGCTCTGATTATGCATATGCATGCCCAATAAACGTCATAGATGATTAGGAAAGCGAACCTGCTCAGCTTTATCCATTCCCTTTGCCAAGAGATCTTCCATAACAGCTTGCCAAATCCTTTGACCTCTAAATCGAAGTTTGGTGACCTGATGGGTCCTGGGTACTGTTAATTAGGTGTAAATTACAATTTGAAGAAGGTGCAAGAATATACCATAATAGATTTGAACTTCATACATATCTAGGACAAAATAAATTCATACATTTCAAGTGTTAAGAGGAAAGATTCTTTAAACCTGCTAAAATAGTCATCAAATATCCATGCTACCGTTTTGCAGTGACATACCTGATTTACCTCCTCCACATCTCCAGTGAATGAGGATCCATCACAGTATCGAACTGCAACCCGGTTCCAATTGTAGAAATCTATTGGACAATTTTCAAATTCATGAATCACTAAGGAATCCATGTTTTCAATGACGGTGTAGAGGCAATTTCCTTTGAAGGAGAAAGAAAAATACATTCATAATTAACTATAAGGGCTGCATATTGTGACCTGCTAAAGATGCAGAGGTTTCACTTTCATAATATAATCTAATTTCTACTCTTGAATGCTATGAAAACCCATGTTGTAATCATAGATGACTCTAGATTGTGACTAGAAAAAACCTGGATTTAGTGACTGATTGTCAGTTAAGATGCCTGAAAATACCAGCTTCTCTCCCATGTACAGAGAAGAGCCTAAGTGAGAGTGTGCCCGCCTTAAGCATGAGGTTATGTTGTTACACCATCCTCCACCCTGCATACAATTTTGCAATAAATAAGACTTCAACTCCAATAAGACAGACAGGCTAAATACCCTCAACACATTACTCAACTTCTCATATATCCAAACTGATTACAGGAGGCTATATGTAGACAAAGTGCAGGAGTCTCTCTCCTAGCATGTTCCAACTACATGAATCATCACACAACTTACGATATTAATCTATTACTCTCTTCAACTGCCTAACAACAGCTCCCCCAAAACAACAAGAAGCCCATAACAAAGAGCATGGATATTGAAATAACAATGACAACCACAGTGAACTGTGGATGTAACAAGTTCACAAATAAATGGCTTGCCTCCATGTTAACTAGCCAGCTATTTGCTCCTGACCCAAATCCCCGGTGTAGATTGTAAGCCGGCGGGCTTCCATCCAAACAAACTGCACTAAACCATGAACTTCAGTAAATTACAATAACAAGCATGATTTGAATCTCTATATAGATAGATAGCTTCATGACGTAAGGATAAGAAAGGCTACAGAGAAAGTAAGGATAACCATAGCTAAAGCAAGGGCCTCTCTCTCTATAGATCTGGATCCTTAATCAAAAGGCCAAATCAAAAGACCAAACCAGTATCCATTCTCATTAGTTTTCTCATCATTTCAAATGCTTGCTTAATTTTTACCAGCTCCTTTGGTTGCTGCATCTCTCAGCCGAGTGATGTCTACCAAAAGGACTTTTGAAGAATCAACACCTGATAATCTCGTTGCTGCCAAAGGCTCCCCACTGTGTCTTTCTGCATCAACTACTATTAGTAGCACAAACAACAAAATTTCTACAAAACCCAATGCATACTTCATGTTTATTGCTGCTCCTCTGCTAACCATCTTAGAAATCCAATCAAGCCCGCTTGGGAGATTGCAGTTACCGAATACCCAACTGTGCAAAATTCAGATTATAGTTCAGAAAATATAGCAGCAGTATGCCTAGAAAGCAGCAATGGACTTATATCCTAAACCCAGTGAGCAGAAAGCCAGATTAGCTGACATTTTATAGGGTGTATGAATGATACGAATATTTTTACTGTGAATGATAGAGTGGGCTAGTCATGAGTCTTATATATGGTCTATGAAAAAATAATTTATCTGCACCCGTGCATCCATTAATTCGTCCCAGCTTTCACTCAGTGGCCATGAAGTGCTGTGTCCTACTAATCAGGAGATCCTGACATTTGATCTGTGATGGTTAAATGCAAATCTCAACTTTGGAAATTTCTGTACATCTCTTCGCCATGTGGACTGTATATCATGGAATCTGAGGAGCCAATTACGTGGTTGGATAAACGGTTTCTAGGCTTTCATAAAATCTGATAAATTGAACTAAAATATGGTAATTTGAAAGTCCCGTAGCTTAAAATTGTCAGATGGAGGATATATGTCTTTAGATTTCTCATTCGTGTCTGTTGAATGGAATGACTTGTAACAATCAGTTCCTTAGCATCTTCTCAAAGAAGGATTGGAAGGTTTTGCCTCGGTTTCAGAAGTGGGGCGGAGGAATTTCGTCTCTTTCGTTTTTCTTTCAGTGGTAAATAGTCGGCACTTCGATTACATTTTATATTTACATGTTATGGTATGCATAAATGGTTGTAATATTGCTGTGTAGATTTATTTCAAACCTTGATTTATTAATTAATTTATTAAGTACAAAGAAGGATTCAGTTTCTTAAAATGTTTATTTTTTATTTTTTATTATTTTATTATTTTATTATTTTTTATTATTTTATTATTATATACTTTGTTTATAATTATTTTTTTAATTGAGTAATTTATTTTTTAATTTAATTGTTTTAATTTTAATTTTATTATTGTTATTTTTTAATGTAGTTTTATTTAACATATATTAACACATAGTAATAAATGTTGTATAGGTTGGGATATATTCTCTGTGAAATAACTTAGGTAGGTAAATACAAAATAATAAATATTTAGATTCAATGATGTATATTTTTTTTATACAGCATTTATTACTTTATTAGAAGATGTATATTAATTGACAGTGAAAACGTGCCTTGAATTTATGATATAAATAAGTTATGAGTTGGATATGTATAGCTTTTATTACTCTGTTGTTAAATGTATATTAATTGTCAATAAAAATATAAGTTTAATTTATGAAAATATAAGTTTAATTTATCATATAAATAGATTATGAGATTATATGTATATAAAGGTAATATTTATAAAATTTTATTTATACAAATAATTTATATATTTTAAAGTGATTATATAACATTTTAAATATCACAGTTGTTTGACATTCCAAATATCACAAAATTCACTTAATATTTACTATTTAGATCAAATCTTATGTATACATTATTTCAACACTTTGAATATTGGTGCACCAATTATAGTAATTATATAATAAAACCAAACTCATCTATATTCACTTTAAATTTTTTCATTTTTAATCATTAGTTTGTAATTTAATAATATATTATTAAACAATTATTATATTTAGTTTATTAATAATTAACACATTTTTATATAAATAATTATGTTTTAAAAATCTATAAAATAATATATTTTAAAAATTTTAATCCATTCTAATTAAAATTTAAATATAAAAACACTCAGAAAAGTTAAATTTATCATATTAATTTTAGGTTTACCTATTATAAACCTAAATCCACTCCATATTGATTTTAAAATTTGTATTTTCATTAAATTAAATTATAATCTAATAATATATAACAAAATGTTTATGACATCTCACTCATTAATATTTAATTGATTTTTATATAAATAATTATATTCTTAAAAACTCTAAAATATAATATCTTAAGGATTTCAAGTTCATTCCAATCCAAATTTAGATAGTTTCTACAACGTTGAAGACTTATTGAACTTGGGACTAAGAATGGGGAGTTTTTAGATCATTAATCAAAGTCCACTTTCTATCTTTTTACCAAGTTTCATTTTTATAAATGGTTGGGATATTTTAAAATAATTATAAAGTCATTTAGAAATAGGGATTTAGAAATAGGGATTGAATTTATGATATTATTTTTATTTACATATTATAAATTTAAATCTATTTTATTTTTACTTTAAAATTTGTTTTTTTTATTAATTAAATTAAATTTAATAATATAATTTGTGTGATTTTAATGGTTAAGAAAATGTGTTTTCTCTTAAAAGGTTAAAGTTCAAATCCAAAAAAGAGTAAGGTATGTATACCTTTGCACTAAAATGTTAAAGAAAATTCAACCACATTTCTAACAAAATATTAAAGGAAATTTTACTTAAAAGGAAAAGAGATAAGAATGAACTATATGAGCTTTTCAAATGAGCTTTTCAAATGTTTATTCTAACACTTTGAAAAGTTTATTTTAACAATTTCATAAACATATTTAAAAAATAAAATAAAAACATTCAATAAATAGATTTGTGGGTTAATTTTTTTAAATATCAATCATAAATTTTATATATAATTTTTGTGTATAAAAAAAATATAATATATAATTTAGAATTTAAAATTTCCAAAGTATAAAATACATATTATAAAGTTTATACTCTTAATTATAAATTACATAATTATATAATATATAATTAAAAGATTAGAATCTTAATTATAAAATTTTAAATGGTAATTAATTTAGATAAATTATAAAACAAATATAATACTAATTATTTTTATATTTGTAGGTGCGGGTGGGGTTATTCTTAACCTAGGAGGCAATATCAGGCTTCTATATTCTTGGAACATTGGACACACCACCAATAACTAGGCAAAGGCGTATGTACTACTTCAAGGATTGGAGTTGGTGAAACAACAAGACATAGGCTCTACCACTCTTCTTAGAGATTCAAAAGTTGTTATCAATCATGTGTGGTTGAAGTCATTGCCTTCAAATATTAGATTGAGCATTGTATTCTTGTGAATCCAACAAGAGATTGAGCATTGTATTCTTGTGAATCCAACAAGAGATTGAGCATTGTATTCTTGTGAATCCAACAAGAGATTGAGGGCTTTCATAGTCTGGTTCCTATCCACATTCTTCGGCATAACAATGCAATTGCAGATCGTCAAGAAAATATGGCTATCAGAGACACGATAGGGGCACTAAGGGTAAATGGGAAGCACTCCCTAAATAATATCCCATGAACAAAATCAAGGATTCCAGCCATGACCCATGTAGGGGATCCAACGTGGACCCTAGCATGGGCATCAATTATGATCCACGTAAGATGCATTGTTCCAGATTCGTCAAGTCACTTCATTTGTCCATGGCATTAGATGACGTAAGTGGTTAGCGTCATCTCAGCTCCCTTTGCCATCACTCACATAAGGTTAAGGGAGTATCCCTTCTTATCATTGGCCGATTGCCCCTTGTGAGCGTATCTCCCATCTCATGGATATGACAGGTGACACATTTCATCTTCCATGGATGTTGTCCCTTAATTGTTGGAGTGTTAATTTAAGAAGGTGGAAATTGATAATTACACATAAGAATTTATAGCTCTTAGTGAATTCACCCTTGGATCAATGCTTTCTTGTAGAGACTCCTGAGATCATCCATCCTCCATCCGTCATAATGCTCAAAATCATGACCAAGAGAATTGTTGGTAGCACGTGTTAGAGAAGGGAGCCACCATAAGAAGAAGAACCAAACCTTATCAACTATGTTCAAGCTCTCTAGATTCAAGTAAGTGGTCGTTCCAATCAAAACTGTCTATTGATAGTCTATTAACAAAACTGTGGCCATTCCGATCAATCATGAAAACCCCAACCACAAAAATATTTTTAATCGGCTTTAGAGATATTGGTGGAGCACAAACAGGGCCAACAATAACTTCAGGATGAGTGTGTAGCCTTAAGGTCCCAATTGGAGGATATGCATTCCAGGCCCAGCTCCATGATGCATGCTCAAACAATCACAACCAATTATGAGGATGTCTCATCTCGTGGTCCTCACTAGAATATCCTGGATCTGAATTCACCACCCAATCCAGAAGATGTTGTCTCGGGCAACAAAGATCCTCCGGTCCAATAATTCCTAGATGTTGTGTTTTTTTATTCTAATACTAGAAGTGTTTTACAAACTTTATTACGGGAAACCTTTTGGAATTCAATCCCTGCTTAAGTTAGTCTTTGATCTTCAAGATAACATAGTTAGTTTTCATCATCCTATAACATAGTTCTCATCATCCTGTTTTTGTAGTTTTTGAAATGACTAAATTTTAGTTTTGTAAGCACTCTTTCTAAATAAAATTTCTCATTTTTCTTTAAAAAAATATTTTTATATTTATTAAAAAAATTATAACTATTTTTCTTAATTAAAATAATAATTCATAATAAATTTTATTAACACATTTAAAATTTGATTACATAAATATTTAATTATTTAATTAATTATATGATAATAAATTCTTTTTTAAATTATACAATACATAACCAAATTTTCTATATAATTTATTAAATAAATTATCTCACGAGAACACAAATTCACACTGTATATGAATACCATGTTCACAGAGATAACTTATTTCTATACTTCATCTTTGTGTAGTGCCAAAGTGTGATGCCATTCCTTATAATAGCCCTAATGAATCATGTGGTTGGTAACAATTAAGTGAATGGGACCACTCAAGAAAATCATGTCTACATCCCACCGAATAATGGCCCCCTCTTTGAACTTGAACTTATAAATGTCCTGGGACATCTCTCTTTATTGTTTATTGTTTCATTTCATTACTATCATCTTCAGCGTAATGTCATGGACATGTCTCTTTATGGTTGCATCACATTACTTTTTTCTTTCATTTTGTCAAGGTTTGTTACACTACCACAATCATCTTTTACCTAGTGCAACATCTTTGTCAATTTGGCATTTTTGTTTCATTTTGTCAAGGTTTGTTATGATATATATAAATACCAACCTAGTGAACACCTTTGTCAATTTGGCATTTTTGTTCATTTTGTCAAGGTTTGTTACAATATATATAAATATTTTTTTAGTGTTGATTGAGTGCATGACATTTATCAATTTGTAGGTGGTTGTTGTTATTATTAGTGTTATTGTTATTATTATTATTTTAGTTATGGAGGTTTTATATTAATTGTTATTTTATTTTATTGAATGCATTTATTTTATATATTTAATATCATTTTAATTAATTTTTTTATATAATTAAAATGTTTAATTTTTTTTTAAATGTTAAATAATTTTATTAAATACAACAAAATTAAAAAAAATAAATTATTAATGATTTGTCTAATTGTTCTACAAAATGGTTTTTTTTTGTTGGAATAGGGTTATTATTTTTTATTATTTAAAATTTATTTATAAATTAAAAATGGATTTAACATTGAAAATAAATAATAACTCAAATCCACAAATCTAACAATTTTTCTCCAATTTTCTCCAAAAATCCTTGAAAATATCTACTAAATTTTTTTATTTTGTAAAACGTTTAAATTACAACAATTAACAATTAAAATCTTTAAATTATTAATTATGTTTTTAATTTATATTTTATGAATGATTTATTAAATTCTAATTTAAAGGTTAGTGGTAACATTTATATTATAAGTTCAAATATTTTTGAAGTGATTTTTGTGTAAATGCCAAATACTTATATAATAATATAATGCGATAAATATCATGAGTTTTATCAATGATAATTCCTATAATATTTTCATGTGATTTTATTATTATTATTGTAGTTTAAAGGTTAGTGGTAACATTTATTTCATAAGTTCAAATAATTTTGAAGTGATGTTGTGTAAATGCCAAATACATTGTAATAATATAATGGATAAATATCACGAGTTTTATTAATAATAATTTCTATAATATTTTAATGTATTTTTTTTATTAATGTAGTTAAAATATTTGTGTTAATATAATCTTAAATTATTTGTTTAATTAATTCATTATTTTTTATAATTTTATTTAATTTTTTAAAGATTACAATCAAGTCACATTAAATTGGTGTATGAGATCTCATTATTGATGTTCTATAAATGCCAAATACATTATAATAATATAATGTGATAAATATCACGAGTTTTATTAATAATAATTTTTATAATATTTTAATGTAATTTTTTTTTATTAATGTAGTTAAAATATTTATGTTAATATAATCTCAAATAATTTGTTTAATTAATTAATTATTATTTATAATTCTATCTATTTTTTTTAAGGTCACCACCAAGCCAGACTAAATTGGTGTATGAGACTCCATTGTTTGTGGGACAAGGGACCCCAACAATTTGGCTAGAAAGTCTACGAAGATATACATACCCTACCCCCTTCGGATTTGAATTTGTAACCTAGAAACACATATTCTTAACCGTTATGCCCACTCAAAATATATCATATAATTAACCTATTTAATTGTTATTTTTATAAATAAGATTAAATGCTATTATATCTTAGCTCATTATTAGTGGGATATAATCAAAACCAAACATATATTTAAAAATAGATTTAATGAAGTGAATAACCTCCGTTGCTGTATATAAGTTAAAGTTAAATAAAAGTATTGTATCTTAGCATGTGTCATTATAAGTGGGATATAATAAAAACCAAACATATATTTGATGATAGATTTAATGAAGTGAATAACCTTAGCTCTTATATATGTTAAAGTTAAATAAAAGTAAGTAGTAATTGATTTAATTTATAAATCAATGTAACTCTATTTTAATTTCTATCGAGTATAATTTCAATTTCTCATAAAAATAAATTAGATTTTTTTAAATTTAGAATTTAAATTATTTAAAATAAAATTTATATTAAATAAAAAAAAGTAGTAATTGATTTAATTTATAAATCAATGTAACTCTATTTTAATTTCTATTGAGTATAATTTCAATTTTTCATAAAAATAAATTAGATTTTTTAAAATTTAGAATTTAAATTATTTAAAATAAAATTTATATAAATAGAGATATGTGAAAATATAATATTAATTATTAAGTTATTTGTATTTGCATTGTAACAATATTTATATGTAAATATGATATTTCTTGTTTGGTCACCACCTCATATTCACTAGATACTCAATATCACTCGATGCGGGTGGGAGGTATGATCGTTCAAAAAAATCCTCAGATAGGATGTGGGAGGTAGGAAGTGTCCTTTTTGAACCTTCAATAATTATGACAAAAACTGACGAGAAGGGTCGTGGGTAGATTGAGACGATTGGTGAAGGTGACTTCGAACATAAGCTCTTGAATGTTTGTAGTGTTGGTAAGGATGATAACATGGAGTGGTGAACAAGGGCAGTCTCTAGAGTCATAATGTTTTTGCATGGGTGTAAAATCCTCTTTGAGAAGAGATGGAAAACAACCCGGTTAAAGTCAGGTTGATTGATGGAGTTTCGTCGCGAATGGGAATGAGCCATAAGAGGGATCCCTCTTGATCCTTTTCAACCATTAACTATAGTGTTTGAGAGAGGCATTAACACTGTTTCCACTCTATTAACAAGTTCGGGGCTTTGCTAGTCCCGTGCCTGGTTGCTTGCTTCTTTATGGGGCTCTGTCATGTCTCTAGTTGGTTTTTAAAAGAGGGGTTCTCTATTCCTCTGAGTGCGGTGTGCACATCTGTCTCTGGTTTCTTTTCCACTCTTTGGGCTTTGTTACTCCCCTAGGTGATATCTTGCCTCTTTTCATCCCTCCTTGGTCATAGACATTAGCTTCAATGTTGGTTTTGTCATTTCAGTAGGGGGTTATCTTTTGACAGTATGACTCGTGTCACACGTAAGCATGTGGGGGCGTGGAAAAAGAAGGCAGTGGCAACGGAGAACATACCATCCACCACAAAGGACTCGTTGCTCTCATCACGAGCTGTAGAGGATGCTTGGGAAGTAGAGAATATGTTCAAAGGTAAAGTTCCAATAGAGGCCAAGAAGGAGGTCAAGGAGCTTGAAAAAGAAGTTCGGGCTATGCAATAAACCCTCTCAAAGGACCAGATTTTGCAAGAAGTTGAAGGGTGGGTGAAAGACTAAGGAGGAACATATTCTTCAAATTGGTAGAACTTATTGGTTGATAAAAACATTGATTTCCCAAGCCCTGGGTAATACAAGGAGGGAGCTCCAGGACATTTCCATACAATCAAAACTTTTGAAGAAAAATTTGAAGCCATGTGCAAGGTGGTGTTTGGGATTGGCATTTCGGTCTCACATGTTGGGGAGGAGGCAGGCACATCCAACCAACATAAGAATTCATCATGCTTTGAAGGCACTCGAGCAAACCCCATTATCCTGAATGATGAACCTCTAGTTGTTGACAATGCTCAGGAATAGAGCATGGAAATTGAATTATTGGTTGATGTTTCCAGAGAGAATGGTCCTCACTTTCATTAGGCATGGTGTTTGTTTTATCTTATCTTTTTTAGTCTATATTGATAAGCATGGAATAGACAAGTTATAATCTCTTTTTATTAATATTTTGTTACAAACTATGAAAAAGATGATCATAACCATTTTTTATGACTCTCTTTTGGTAGGGGTTCTGGTTTCCCTTGTGATAGACCCCTATCAGAGAAGGATGCAATTTTTTTTGTACATATAATATAAGGATTTAGCAATTGTTATACTAAAAAAATGATATTTCCTTTTAAACTTTCTATATAAAGCAAAAAATAATTATGATGACTAAAATTGTTATGTAAATTCTAAACGAAATAAAAACTTTTAGTTGTTAAATTTAAAATAAAGATAAATACACTACCAACTAAAAACAACTTGTTTCTCCTCTATACATGATATATAAAGCAAAGAATAATTATGATGACTAAAATTGTTATGTAAATTCTAAACGAAATAAAAACCTTTAGTTGTGAAATTTAAAATAAAGATAAATACACTACCAACTAAAAACAATTTGTTTGTCCTTTATACATGACATCAAAGAATGGTGGATATTAATTTAATTTGTTCTTACATTGTTATTAACTAAAAATAATATGGTAATTTTTTTTCAAAGTTTAGTAGAGCATTCGATATGTAAAAAACAAGTTTTGAAGCTATTAAAATAATATACTTGTTAAGATTTCAACATGTCACTTGTGAGAATTAAATTTGGGTGAGAAGGATAACAATTATTCCTCACAACCACCCAAGCTAAACCCAATTGACCTTTTTTTTGTAAGAAGTCTAGGAAAACCCCAGAGAACTTGCCCTCATTTTAAGGATGGTACCAAGAATAAACCCTATAATCTTCAAGGCACAAGGTCAGTCAACAACAAAGCAGAAACACACCTGGGTGGGAAGGATACCAAACATTCCTTCCAAACATCTAAATTAAACCTGATTGACACATAAAATAGTAATTTGTATAAATATATGAAACATTAATATATTAACAAGAGTGTAATAATTCCATATTTAATAACATCTCTATATTTAATAGCTTTAATGGCTCAAGCTAGTCCATTAAGTTCAATGATATTCTTTATATTCATGTAGTTGTTGTTTTAATGTAAACTCTATATTAATAATGTGGTTAGAAGTGGTTTTTGTTAATGTAACAGTAAAAAAAATTAAAAAGAAGGGAAATAATTTGTAAATTAAAAAAAAATAAAAATTATATATATATATATATATATATATATAATTTAATCTTAAAAATATTTTAAAATAATATTTATATATATTAAAGGAAGAGAGAAAACCATACAATAAACAAATAAACAGAGTCATACACTATGTTATCTTATTATTTCTAGTAGCTACTAAAAACCAAATGTAAGTCATGGATATCTCTGACAAATTTGATGAAATGAAAGGCCTTAGTTGTTACATCTAAACTGATGAAAAATAACAACTTGGTAAATATGTTTTTTAATTTTTATTTTAGAATTTGGTTTTAATTTTAATTTTTTAATAATAATTTTGTTTTTAATCTTCATGGAGATTAATGAATTTCAATTTTACATTAATACTATTTTTAAAGATTAATGAATTTCAATTTTACATTAATTTTATTTTAATTTGGAAAATAGATTCGAAACTTACATCTTTTTTAAATAAAAGTAATATTTTTGTCCAATTTGGAGGGATAATCTCATTTTTAAATTTTTTCTTAATTTCTAAAATTGGGAAATTGGTTTGGTTTAAAAATATTTAATGATATAATTATATTATTAACTAAATGAATATAAAAATATGTTATAATGATTTAAAATTAGACTAAATTTAATAAAGAATATAACTTTTAATTTTACAATTCTCTTTAAAAAATAATAAGAAGAAAATTCAACATTTTAAAATATTTCTTTCTCAAATTTTAATTAATAAGGATGTATTTTCACCGGGACGGGATGTTAGATGAGTCATAAGTGGCTCTCGATGCACAAGCTCGATATGACAAGCAAAGTGTAAAAGTGTAAAGGGAATGAGGCAAATTATAGTTCCAGGTGCGACTAAGATTGGTGCGACATTTGCAAGGACTCGAGGATGGGAAGGAAGCTTATGGCCTATATGGAGTGTAGGTTCAACAATTATGAATTGGAAGTGATGGAAATGAAGGAAATTATATCAAAAATTTATGGTTGTAGAGCTTTTAATAAGGATGAAGGGGAATCTTGTTAGTAGACGTATAAGCTGGAGATTGTTCTAACCAGATCTTGGGGTTGTGGTGGTCAATATGGTGAGGACAAATCGAGTGTAACTATTCTTGAACTCATCAATGTATTTACTTGGCAGTTATGGAAGTTCTAAGTCACCATGTGAGAAGAATGAGACACACATTTCTTTAGACATAGATTGCTTAAGCTACATGGCAAATTCAACTGAAGACAAAGCCCCATAATCAAGTGCACATGGTTAGAGGAGAAGATATAGGAAGGCTTCTCAACTGGAATTGGAAAAAAAACAAAGTTCCCTATGATTAAAGTTGAGCATGAGGTGAGATGAGTTAGACAAACTTATGAGTTAATGTTTTCAACAGAGCTGAAAGAGAAGGTAGATGCTATTGAGAGAGTAGTCCTGGAAAAAAGGAAGAGGGTGGCGCGAGAGCAGATAGAAAAAGAGTTTGATGGTTGGTTATTTAACTGTGGCTTCTCAATAAGTAGGGACACCAAGGTATTTAGAGCGATTGTGTAGTGTATCTAGGAGGGTGGAATGTAGTGTATCTAGGGGGGTCATATGAGGTACCAGGGGAGGTAACCAATGGGAATAATAATATGGTCATGTATTGTTATGTATGGAGAGCATTTCTAGTAAATAAGGCCCATGTAATAGTGTGAACACAATAAAGGTGAGAAGGAACCTTGTAGTAAGCCTTCTCACATTTATTGTGTTCACATTATTACATGGGCCTTATTTATAACAATACATAACCACATTCCCATTGGGACCTCCCTAGGTATCCCATATTACCCCCCTAGCTACACTTTAAACCGAGCAATACTAGCTCACAAAAGTGCTCATTGCCCAAGTGTTCAAGGAGCAAGGAACCCACTACAAGGACCTTCTAGAATGCTTCATGTTGTTTGAAGCTAAATTTGAGGTGGTTTGTAGGTTGGTATTTGGTACTAAGATCGAGGTGGAGATAAATAGACTATTAGCAATGGGGGTGCAAGGACTTCATAAGGAACCTCTTTGAATCTGGTTATTATTGATGAAAATGATAATTCTGATCTAGATAGAGACACACGACACGCAAACCAAATTCATGTTGATGCCAAGGATCCCATTCCTCCAGATTAAGAATGATAAGTCTCTTTACTACCATTTGTTAATGGTTTTCTATGTTGTTGCTAAGTTTATTTATGTCTATATGGGTAGTCAACCATTAGTTTTCCGTCCATAAGTTGTATGTGACTCTAAATCCTCGTAAATGGTACAATTACAATTATATATACTATGGTTAACATTGTAGTCTATTCCGAAACTCTCTAACCTAATTTCCTTTTTGTAGCCCTAAAGTCTTAGCCGCAAATTTTTATACCAAAATATATAAATAGATCTTGCTTAAAAAAACAATGAATTTTAATACACATATAAAATTAAATTTTAGGTAAAGTAGCAAATAAGTTAACTCCTTAAGTGATTTACAATATCTTACTATAATGTTGTATTTTCCTATTGTCAAATTACTTTTTGTTAATTAAAAAAAATGGTTAATCTTTAATTTTTTTTAAATAAATAAAATATTTCACCTTAATTGCACTTTTTTTAAACCAGGACACATGTATGTAGAACATACTAAGTGAATTACATAGTCAAATTTAAGATAAGGAATATCTTTGGTGAAAATCACATTGTTTTTGGTGCTTCCAAATGTAAGACAATAATTCTGGTTGAAGATAATGTTAGAAGGATAGATGTTCTCTGTAATGTCTCGAAGGCCGAGCCCTGTTGTAAATCATATCTATGAAGTATAAAGCTTGTTTATGAACTGTAATTCAAGTTTATAAGGCTGGTGAGCCAAGTTATATAATCTAGTGGGTTTATGTGTTATTAGGCCAGGGAGCCTAAGTGTTGAAGGCCAGGAGCCTGATTTTTGTACATGTAATTATGCACAGTATTAATACAAAACATCTCTGTGTGTGGACCGACTGCGATGAATGAGTGATGGGGGACTAAGCTTCCACAAAAACCTGGGTAAGGGATTGGGGGCTGGAAGGTTGGAAAGAAAGGCTAAGTGTGGAGCCTAGAGGCTAAGCCTAGGGGCTTAAGTCCTTGGGCATAATATTTTAATATTATCCCAAAAGCCATGGGAAATCTATGTTTTGTCCTAAGTTCCTGGGGAGGGACGCATGCAGCTTCATGGGTGACATGTGTCGACCTAGTCGCATGCGATTTAACCCAGGAAATGAGTCGTGTTGTGTTCTTTTTCCATTCCGTCGACTGTTGCATAGGAGGGGGGGTGGGCATTCCTCCAATCATCACCTGAACCCGAGGTTTGACCTTCCAATTCCTCCATCCTCCATCTATACACGTTTGGCCTCTGTGATTGAACCTCTGTACACCTTACGCATCTTTGAAACCAGAGAGATGAGTCTGTTCCTTATTGCTGGTTGGGAGAACTGAATGTTCCATAATTGTTGAGCCGTGCATCCTGTGTTGCTTGTCAGAAAGCTTAACGCATCCTGTAATCGTAGAGCCGCGCTATGCTTTAGCGCCGATCATTTATGTTTTGGGTGTCCATACCCATTTTCCCAATTGACTATTGTGGCCATGCAGTGATGGACTGCGTGTGGCTTGCTGGCCAGTGTGAGGAAGGTGATTGTTGTTGAAGAGGCAAGTTACCCAGTCTGTGAGCAACTCTCTCCAGGTGAGAGAGTGCGCGGAGGAAGTGAGAACTCCTGGAAGGAGTCCTATAGCTGCCACAGAGCTCAGAGACTTCTGGTTTGGTCTGTTGTTGAAGCCCAAGGGAAGGGAGGTTAGAAGTCGATGGACTGTCTTGGTGACAGTGAAGGTGTATACTCCTGGGGTGGGACAGACATGTGGGGAATGAGAGTCTGTGGGCAGTGGGCATAAGTGGCTCATGGGAGAGAATCCTTCTTTTGTGACTGTGTGTCTTCCTGTATTCCCTGCCTAGCCTAGGAATCCCTACCCGGTGGAGCTTAGTCCTAGCTCGGAGGTGACCTACTGATGAGAGTGATGAGCAGCGCGGTCTAAGGCTGGGAGGTTCGTGGGAGGTCTACACACAATTGGTGAATTACATCCAGTCTAAAAGATAAGTATATACATGCGTATAATTTCAATTAAATATGCATGTCTGTGATTCTAGCAATGTTTACATGTATTCCGTTGTATTCGTAAATTATTGTTAATGCCGTGGATTATGTATGCTAACGGTATTAATGTGTTTACGCTGTGTTTAATTGTTATTAAGTAATTCTATTTCATAAGAATGCATAATATGTTATAGTAGTGTTTTTCTGCATAGTAATGTTGGCCCGACCATGGGGTTAATGGTCGGGAACGTTACAATATGGTATCAGAGCCTAGTTTCAATGTTGAGCCTAGATGGGCTGGATAAGTGGTCTTTGGACCGAGGTTTTGAGAAGAAATTGTGTCTGGAGGACTATTTTCAGACCTCAAAATGTTTCTGAGTGCCAACGGGCTACTTGATCGTGTTACAAAGCTCAGGAGTTGTAGCGGTATTATAAAACTGCATTCGGTGTGGTATATGGCCACAGGGAGAGAGAGAACTCCACACCAGAAGTGTTGGAGCCATAGAATCTATTCAGGAGGAAAGGAGAACCCTCACAACCATCAAATCTGGAGAACGTGCACAAGGTTTAAAACCCTTTGGAGTTGCATAGGAGTGTGGAAATCGTGATACGTGAAATCCCGAATTCATCAGGACCGTCCATCGGAAAGGACGCATGGAGAGCGATCAAACTTTCACTGACTCATGACTTGAAATGGTCTAAGGGTGAGTTTGTGACAATTCACGAAACGTGAATTCATGATTGGATCACAACCGTCGATCTAAGAGAGATCTGGACTGTTAATTGTCCAGGAAGAAATAGACATTTCGGGAATAGGGAGGACGAAGGTGGAAAATTTTTCGACCTCGTGACACACGAAATCCCGATACGCGAAATGCTGATGAGATCTGAGTCGTCATATCATGGGGAATCAGGACTGTTGGATCAAGTAGATGAAAGTTCAAAAGGAGGGTACCAAGTCATTGGCCATAAGTCCTTGAGAAGCAGAGTTAGACGGTCAGAATTCTCTGTGGAGAACTCGTGAAATTGCGAGGACCGTAAGATAGCTAGAAGTTGCAAGGTGGTTAGTGGATGGAGAAACTCGCCACCCTAGGATCCAGAATAAACATGGCTCATTGATCATGGTTGGTTTGATCCGTTGGATCACTTCGTGAATTCAGGGATCGTGAACTTGGAGCGTAGGCCAAATTCTTGGTCACTCCAAGTCTTGAATCATGAAAGAGATTAACAAGGGTAGAATCGAACGGTGGATCACTTCCAGGAAGAAGTGCCGAAATCCCGTGAACTGTCGGATCCAACCAACTAGCGAGGAAGTTAAGGTTGAAGAGATTTGACAGGTGTAAGCTTAGGAGAGATCTGGACCGTCGGATCAGGGGAGGCTCACAGTCGTTGATCTCATACATGAATTCCCATATCGGAATTCGGGGATCGAAGTGACAAGATATTTGGAGTCGCTGCATCGTGAACTCCCAGTTCACGAAACTCTGAAAAGATCTGGACTGTTGGATCCAAATCATCGAGGATCATTGGATCTCGTACAAGAACTCGTGTATTGGAGTTCGGGGAATGGAGTGACCAGTGGTTTGGGTCGCTGCATTTCGAACTCCCGGTTACCGAAACCTCGAAACCCGAAGTTCCGAAGTCTCGAAATCTTCGAAGATGGAAGAACTGTAGAGGATTTTTAACCGTTGGATGTTGGGTAAACGTGGACCGTCGATCCACCCGATTTACACGAATTTAGTAAATCGAAACTCCGAGAGATATATGTGTGTACCTTAAACTCTTCAAAGGTCGAAAGCCTGAGTAACACCTAGTAGTCTAGCATTTGGTCATGACCTTTGGTTACGAGGGTAGGGGCTAAGAAAGAGGGAGCTATCACCCAAAAATTACAGAGTCGAGCAGAACTCGGAAAATTTGTGAAGTTGAAGCATTTTCTTAAATCAGAATGGTTTTGAATGTGTGGAATTTGCTAAGAATGACGACATGACAAATCCATGTTGTCTGCACGTGTGTTTGTAGAAGGTTAGCAAGTGCTAGAACCGGATAGGGTTGTCGTTGAGAGCAGAGAATGGAAGAGGTGCTGATTGCCTCCAATTCAGAGAATGAAAGAGAAGGAAGGAATGCCAACTTGGGAGTCGAAGGAACAAACTCTAATGGGCAAGGAAAATAGATGGATAAGGAAGGACATATGATGAAAATCGCCCAGGCTCGCCTAGCTGATAGCTGAACGTTCATGAAAGTTAGGGATAAGCAGGGTGAATTCAACTTAAGGATGTTGAAGAGTCTGGAAAGAATAGAAAAGAAATTGGAAAAGGAGAGTGACTCAAGAAAGACAGAGAGTCGCAGGACCCCTGAGAGGAAAAGAAGATGAAGGAGTGTCAGCAGACATCATCGTCGCTCCCCAAAGCATTCCAGTAAGGAAGCACACACTAGTTCAAGCCCATCTCCTACCAGAAATCACATGAGATCTGGGATGAATGAATTGAAAGGGGAAATGAACAAGATCAAGCCTCCAACGTTCAATGGAGAACATAAGGAGGAAGATGCCAAAACTTGGTTGCTTGGTATGAAGAAATACTTTCAACTGCAGAATTATTCCTCTAATGCAGAGGGCAGGATTGCCATGTATCGATTGAAGGGAAAGGCATCCATGTGGTGGGATCAACTTGTGCAGGTGCAACACATCAGGGAAAGGAACATCACATGGAAAGAATTCAAGAGGTATTTCGAGAGGAAATACTTAACTAAAAGATATTATGATAGAAAGATGAAAGAGTTCTTTGAACTCAAGCTGGACAAGCAGACCATTGATGAGTATGAAAGAAAGTTTTTGGAATTACTAAAGTATGTTCTGTTCATCAAAGATGAGTCTGGCAAGATTCAGAGGTACCTGGTTGGATTACCGCCTCGTATTGGGGATAAGATTCAGTATGATGAACCAAAGACTATGGAAGAAATGATAAGACGAGCGAAGTGCTTATTTGAACAACAAAGAGAAAATCCTACCTTTCGGAAGGCTTGGGATGACCAGAAAAAGTTCAAGAAAGAACAGAGGCAGAAGGGAAATAAACCACCCTTTTTCAGAAACGGTCCTCAAGGACAACCATCTCTTAGAGAGCCCAGGAAGGTTGAAGTGAGTGGGAAAATGTCAAGGCCGCCACCTATGGAATGTTGGGGTTGTAAAGAAAACCATAGGTACAGGGATTTCCCCCACATAAATGATAAAGTAAGAGTTCTCCACAATGTTCAGTAGGCTGAAATAGAGGAGGACATGGGCAGTATAATTCCAAGGATCTACGCAGCCCTGGACAACAAGCAAGATGAGTATCAGTCGCACATGATTGAAGTAGAAGGTATGATAAAAAACCAACCATTTATTATTTTAGTTTATTTAGAGGCTAGCCATAGTTATATAGACCCTAGAGTTGTAGAAAGTTTGCATTTGATAAGAAGCAAACATGAAAAGTCTTGGTTAGTGAAACTAGCTACAGGAACCAAGAGGAAAGTCACGGAGTTAGTCAAGTCATGTCCTGTAGACATGAATGGAATGAGCACGAAGGTCGATTTGAACATTCTGTCGTAAGGCTCTTATGACTGTCTAATTGGGATGGACTAGTTGGACCAACACCATGTCATCTTGGACTATCGAAACAAGGCATTCACTTGCTTAGATGAAGAAGGGAATCAAAGAGTCGTCCAAGGAATTCCTAGAGCTGTTACTGTTAGAGAAATCTCAGCAATGCAGCTGAAGAAGTGCTACATAAAAGGTTGTCAATTATTTGCAGCCCATGTGGGTGAAATGCCTAAGGATAAGGTGTCAAGTATTGAGGATCATGAGGTACTTAAAGAGTTCGAAGATGTATTCCAGGAAGTACCTGGACTACCTCCAAAAGGGATATCGATTTCTCTGTGAACTTGATGCCTGGAGCAGCTCCAGTGTCAAAGGCTCCGTACAGGATGAGTGCACCAGAACTGAAAGAGTTGCAGCTGCAGCTTGAAGAAATTCTGAAGAAGGGGTATATACGCCCAAGCGTGTCACCTTGGGGTGCCCTGGTCCTGTTCGTAAAGAAGAAGGACGAAACACTGAGATTGTGCATCGATTTCAGGCAATTGAACAAAGTAACGGTGAAGAACAAGTATCTTCTGCCGAGGATTGATGATCTCTTCGATCAGTTGAAGGATGCAAAGATATTTTCGAAAATAGATCTAAGATCGGGATATCACCAAGTAAGAATAAGAGATGAATACATCAACAAGACCGCCTTTAGAACAAGGTATGGTCATTATGAGTTCACAGTGGTGCCGTTTGGACTATCAAATGCACCCTTTGTTTTTATGAGCTTGATGAATGGAGTATTCAGGGACTATCTAGACAAGTTTGTCATCGTCTTCCTGGATGACATTCTTGTGTATTCTAGGACCGAAGAAGAACACGAACAACATCTGAGGATGATGTTGCAGGTGCTAAGAGAGCACCAACTGTATGCCAAGCTGAGCAAGTGCCCATTTTATCAGGAGTGGATCCATTACTTGGAACATATTATCTCGAAGGATGGGATAGCGGTAGACCCTGAGAAGATTGAAGCCATTAGAGAATGGTCAGCACCAAGGAACGTAACGGAAGTTAGATCCTTCATGGGATCGGCTGGTTATTACAGAAGGTTCATCGCAGGGTTTTCCAAAATAGCTCACCCTATCACTTCCTTGCAAAGAAAGGGGAAGTCGTTTCACTGGATAGAGGGATGTGAGGAAAGTTTCCAGTGATTGAAGCAAATGTTAACCAGTGCTCCAATCTTGAGGATTGTAGATTTCATAGTATGCACTGATGCATGCAAAGATGGATTGGGAGGGGTCCTCAGTCAGAACGGATTCGTAATCTGTTATGAGTCCAGGAAATTAAAAGAGCACGAGAAGAACTATGCAACCCATGACTTGGAGTTGGCAGCCATAGTTCATGCTCTAAAGAAATGGAGGCATTACCTCATGGGAAGGAGGTTTGAACTCAGAATAGATCATAATGGTCTGAAATATTTGTTTGATCAACCAACCTTAAACACTAGACAAAGTAGGTGGCTGGAATTTCTGTGTGAGTACGACTTTGAGATCAAGCATATCAAAGGAAAGGAGAATAAAGTGGCTGATGCACTTAGCAGGAGGGTGCAGGAATTACATGTTACAACCATTAGCATGTATCAAACTGATATTAAAAGCAGAATTCTGGAGGCTGCAAATGCAGATCTGCAGTACAGAGAATTGGTATCCAAGCTACAACAGGGTAAGATGCCATAGAAGATGGAAATTTATAAATTAGAAACAGATGGAATACTGTTGTACAAGAACAAATTTTTTGTACCCAATGTCCAGTGCTTGAAACAGATGATTTTGCAGGCGATGCATAATGTGCCTTATGAAGGGCACCCTGGATATTAGAAAACAGTAGCAACGGTCAAGAGCCATTACTTTTGGCTGGGTATGAAGAGAGAGATCGTTGAATACATCGCTAGATGTATGGAGTGACAGAAAATTAAAGCTGAGCATAGGCACCCAGCAGGGTTGTTGTAACCTTTACCCATTCCTGAGTGGAAGTGGGAAGTAGTAATGATGGATTTTATTACGAGATTGCCCCGAACAGGCAAGCTGTATGATTCGATCATGGTGGTGGTGGACAAGCTTACAAAAGCTGCCCATTTTATTCCACTGAAAACTAATCACAAGGCAACATATGTTGCTGATATTTTCATAAAGGAAGTGACACGATTGCACGGAATTCCTAAAACGATCGTGCTCGACAGAGACCTGAAATTCACCTAGAATTTCTAGAAAGGACTGTTCAAAGGATTCAGAACGAATCTGAACTTTAGTACAACTTATCATCCTGAGTCTAATGGACAGACAGAGAGGGTGAACAGAGTAATAGAAGACATACTGAGAATGTATATGATGGACAAACCATCAAGATGGGAAGACTACCTACACTTGGTAGAATTCACCTACAACAATGGGTATCATGCATCGTTGAAGATGATCCCATTTGAAGCACTTTATGGAAGAAAGTGCAATACTCCAGTGAGCTAGAATAATCCAGCTGATAGAACAGTAGTTGGGCCAGAGTTGCTCAAGGAAATGGAGGACCAAATGATAAAAATTAAGCAGAATTTGAAAGCTGCCCAGGATAGGCAGAAAAGTTATGTTGATAAGAACATAACGCATAGAGAGTTCAAAGTGGGTGATCATGTTTTCCTGAAAGTGAAAGCTAACATGAGTTCCCTGAATCTGGAAGTTGCGCCAAGTTGGCAGCCAGATTTTGTGGGCCATTTGAAATCCTGGAAAGGATTGGGCCAGTTGCATATATGCTTGCATTACCTACATCCATGACTCTACATAATGTGTTTCATGTTTCATTTCTTAAAAAGTATATGCCTGATGCTAATCATGTAATTGATTGGAATGTGATCCAGGTGGAGCAAGAAGGTGTCCAACAAGTGCATCATGTGCGCATATTGGACAAGAAAAACAAACAGCTCCAGAATCGAGCCATAGGGCTTGTAAAGGTCCAGTGGACCTGGTACGGTCCTGAGGACGTGAGATGGGAGCATGAAGATGTTATGCGGGCAGAGTACCCGCATCTTTTTGAAAATTTTGAAAAGCTTGCAGATGTAGTGTAAAGTTGCACTGAGGACAGTGCAAAAATAAGGGGAGGGGAATTGTAATGTCCCCAAGGCCGAGCCCTGTTGTAAATCATGTCTATGAAGTATAAAGCTTGTTTATGAACTGTAATTCAAGTTTATAAGGATGGTGATCCAAGTTATATAAGCTAGTGGGCTTATGTGTTATTAGGCCAGGGAGCCTAAGTGTTGAAGGCCAAGAGCCTGATTTTTGTACATGTAATTATGCACAGTATTAATACAAAACATCTCTGTGTGTGGAATGACCACGATGAATGAGTGATGGGGGACTAAGATTCCATAAAAACCTAGGTAAGGGATTGGGGGCTGGAAGGTTGGAAAGAAAGGCTAAGTGTGAAGCCTAGGAGCTAAGCCTAGGGGCTTAAGTCCTTGGGCATAATATTTTAATATTATCCCAAAAGCCATGGGAAATCTATGTTTTTTCCTAAGTTCCCGGGGAGGGATGCATGCAGCTTCATGGGCGACATGTGTTGACCCAGGCGCATGCAATTTAACCTAAGAAATGAGCCGTGTTGTGTTCTTTTTCCATTCTGTCGACTGTTGCGTAGGAGGGGGGGTGGGTATTCCTCCAACCATCACCTGAATTTGGGGTTCGACCTTCCAATTCCTCCATCCTCCATCTGTACGCGTTTGGCCTCTGTGATTGAACCTTTGTACACTTTACGCATCTCTGAAACCAGAGAGGTGAGTTTGTTCCTTATTGCTGGTTGGGAGAGCTGAATGTTTCGTAATTGCTGAGTCATGCATCCTGTGTTTCTTGCCGAAAAGCTTAACGCATCCTATAATTGCAGAGTTGTGCTATGCTTTAGCGCTGATCGTTTCTGTTTCGAGTGTCCATACCCATTTTCCCAATTGAATGTTATGGCCACGCAGTGCTGGACTACGTGTGGCTTGCTGGCAAGTGTGAGGGAGGTGATTGTTGTTGAAGAGGCAGGTTACCTAGTCTGTGAGCGACTCTCTCTAGGTGAGAGAGTGCGCAGAGGAAGTGAGAACTCCTGGAAGGAGTCCTGTAGTTTGCACAGAGCTTGGAGACTTCTGGTTCAGTCTATTGCTGAAGCCCAAGGGAAGGGAGGTTAGCAGCCGATGGACTGTCTTGGTGACAGTGAAGGTGTATACTCCAGGGGTGGGACAAACATGTAGGGAATGAGAGTCTGTGGGCAGTGGGAATAAGTGGCTTCTAGGAGAGAATCCTTCTCCTGTGACTGTGTGTCTTCTTGTATTCCCTACCTAGCCTAGGAATCCTTACCCGGTGGAGCTTAGTCTCAACTCGAGGGTGACCAACTGTTGAGAGTGATGAGCAGCGCGGTCTAAGGCTGGGAGGTTCGTGGGAGGTCTACACGCAGTTGGTGAATTACATCCAGTCTAAAAGATAAGTATATACATGCGTATAATTTCAATTAAATATGCATGTCTGTGATTCTAGCAATGTTTACATGTATTCTGCTGTATTCGTGAATTATTGTTAATGTCGTGGATTATGTATGCTAATGGTATTAATGTGTTTACGTTGTGTTTAACTGTTATTAAGTAATTGTATTTCATAAGAATGCATAATATGTTATAGTAGTGTTTTTCCGCATAGTAATGCTGGCCCGACCATGGGGTTGATGGTCGGGAACGTTACATTCTCCATGAGTGGGACTCCCCTCATGGGCATGTTTCCGTATGTCTTGGTTTTTGCTAAGTCATAAGTTTCCTGCTAGGTGTTAACTTGCGGGTTGGTTGCATTAGTCTAGGGTGTATAATGACATCAACCAGATTTGAACTTGAGCCTCACCTAAATGATCCCAACCCATTACTGATTCCCATGGATTAAATAATAATAATAATAATAAATATTGTATGGGCCAATAGATAATGTGTAAGGTTGTTGATAAGTTTAATTGAAATGAGGAAATATGTAAGGTTGTTTACTCCTTTGTGTGGTGTGTTTAATAAAAAATAGTCATTTCAATTTTGTAAGGTCCATCCATGGTAGCGAGTCCTCGATGAAGAGGGATACAAATACTTGGTCTTTCATTGGAGTTCCTATAAATCTAGCATGGCACCATTGAGTTGGGGTGCTCTCTCTTTCTAGTTGAGCCCACTTATATTTTCCTGTGCATTTTAAGCAACTTTATGTAATACGAATAATTGGGTAATATAAATAATTGACATGTATAACAAGGTTGAAGAACTTTTAAATTTAATATTTTTGTTTTTATTTTGCATTGATTGTGAGGGTTGATTTTTGGTGATATATAAGTTTTGACATATCACAATGTGAGGCTTAGTTATTGACAATAGATAAGTTCCAATATATTATTATTTTTATGTTGATGAGGTGTTTACAGAGGAAGTGGCTCTCATACTAACATAATAAATGATTTGTTGTAGGATGAATATGCATGCTTTCTCACCTTGAACTTCCTCCTCTATGTGGGTACTGTGTGTTTGTGAATAATAAACATTCAAATATGTAGTGTTTGACACATTGGAATAGTTCTTATGATTTTAAAACTCTTCTACTCCTATTGGATATTTAACATTGTTTGTGTCGTCTAGTCTGTGACATCATATTAATCCCAACACACCATGATCCTTACGCCAATGGAGGTGTCCATAGAGGTAGTGACCCTCCTACAAACATAATGGTTGTTTGGTTGAAGGGTGAATATGCATGCTTGCTTGCCTCCATCTCCCTCACTCCCACTCCTCCATGGGACATGTTGTGCGGGTGGACATGATAAAAAAATTTAATACTATGATACTTGATAAATTATTATCATATATGTTAATAAATCATTGGATGCACATTGTGTTTGGCATCATGGAATTGTTTCTACAACTTTAAAGTCTCATCTCCTCTTTTATGTTGTCCCAACATACCCTAAACCTTATGCTAATGGGAGTGTCTACTAAATTAATGGTTGATTGGTTGTAGAATGAATACGTGCACTTGCTCGACCTCCTCCTCCTTTATAGGATGTTTTGTATGGGTGTGTATGTGTGAATCATAAACAAGATAATAAATAGTCATATATGTCGTGTTTAGGATCTTGGAATAATTTTTATGACATACAAGTCCCCTTTCCTCTTGTCTACTATACCATGTTAGAAATGAGATTTGGTTTGCAACAACATATATATTCCAATACACCATGATCCTTTTGCTATAGTTGCAAGAGGAATACATGTGTTTTCTCGACCTCCCTTTCTCCTCTAATAAAGGAATTCTTAAATTGACTCTAATGGATTGCTTGTATTTGTCCTTCTATTACAATTAGAATGTATATAGACGAATATATGTAAAGGAATTCCATCAGTGGTTGCAATCAATGGAAGCCTTATGCATGTATCCATTAATTTTCCTTGTCTTTCTCTTGATGGCCATGACATGTTCACATCTTTGGAAAATATTCAAATTTGATAGTTTAAATAAGTTTCGTTCTTATAGGTTGTTTCAACACCTTAAGGTAGCCATAAGTGCATCTCATATTTCACTTGATACCTTTAAGAGATTATGTTTCCATGGATTATTTTAGTATCTATAGTTAAGTATTGGGCATCTAGAAGTAGAGTTTGAAATTATAACATGGAATGATGATGACCCACATACATAGATTATAGATCTAAATAGATTATACGGCTTAACATTTTCAAATTAACATAGACCCAACAAATTTGAAACTAACAATATAGAGTGAAGTGTTTCACAATCTTGATTAAGATTCAAGTGTAACACCTTAGCTAGCCTAAATCTGTGTTAACTCTATACTTATCAAGTGTTGAAAGGGATCAAATCTCTCGAGAAGTAATTGTTTTGATTATTTAAGATGGATCCAGGTTGATTGTAGTCTCACTCGACTCAATATAACTCAAAACTCAAAATTTATCTAGATATGGACATGTAAAAATACACCTTTTTACTATTGTTAAGGTATTTATATTTGCATTTTAAAAATATTTCTATGTAATATCATATATATAATATTTCTATCTATGTCTAAAATTGGTATCTCTCTTTTATCTCTTTATATAACAATTTTTATATTGAGTGTACATATCAAACCCCTCTCTCTCTCTCAAAAATATTTTTATTTACTTTTGTATCTATACTTGTCTAACCTATAATATTACTATTATTATTTGGTATAAGTATTATATATTTTTTGAATATTTTTATGTCCATTTGTATTTATATTTAGTTAATATATAGTATTTTTTTTTAAAACCACAATTATAAGATTTTATATTAAGCAAAAGTTGCAATGGGCTTGCACAGGGTACATCATAGTCTGTCTCAAAATAATACAAATGAAAAACATAAAGGAGCTAACTTGTAGCATGAAGTTGCACAACATAAGTAGTTTCATATACACAATAGTGCAAAAAAACCCAGTAGTATAGATTCTACAAAATAGACCTAAAAGCTTAAGAACTTTGAAATACATTTAAGCTTAATAGAAGGCAGGTCGACTAACGACTTCATCCGCTACTTCCTTGGCTAAATTTGAAGCTTGCTTGACCAATTCTAAATTCTTCGGGAGCTGATGTATTGTGTCTTCTTCCCTTGGTCTCCCACAATTTGAATGAATAGATTACACCTAGTTAGAAACTCTAGACTACTCACTCTTAGACAAGTTGACTACCATATTCTTGAGCATATTACATTTTGCCTCCACCACACTTATATGATGTTTTTGTTGCACATGGGTTCTCATTATAGTTTCAATTTGAGAGGTGACATGATTATCTTGCTCACGAATTTTCTCAAAAACCATACGAATCAAGCTACGACTGCCTTGAATTTCTTCCTCATACCTCTGTAGAGCTCGTCTTATCTCTTGGAGTTCCTTATAATCCATTTGAACATAATAGTAAACCAAATCACACATTCAAGAAGAAATTTCATTGTAGGCTTTAGTGCTAATCCTTATCACAATAACCAAATTACATATAATCTAAAATAAAAAAGGAAATTAATTCATAATTATAATTTGTTCTAAATATTACTTTTCAAAAATCAATATATAATAATATAAACATTATTCACACACACATGAAAACATCTTTATCATACTATATTGTCAAGCTAATACTTTAATCAAAGATCCATTTCAAGAAATCATTCTAATACCTTACGAATGCTCTATTAAATTTTTAACCCTAATTATTTTCTCACTTAATCTTTATCTTTAATAAATGGGATACGATTCCCTTTGATGGACCCAGTAAATCATGTGTTTGGAAGCATTTGATGTGATTAAAGGTGAAGTAGGTAGCGTTTAGGTGCCATAACCCATGCGATTTATTCGCCCCTTTTTAGTTTTCAAAATGAGTTGGATTTGAGAATGAATTGAACCAACTCAAAAAATCATATAAAAATATAGCTATTGTAAATAATGACACTTCTTGGAATAAAATTGTATATTAATAAATACAACAAAAATCTATATTTAACGAATGATTTTCTTTTAATATATTTTAATTTATTTATAAAAAATATTTTTATTAAATTAAATATATGTAAAATATTTTACTAAATAAATATGGTTTATTATCTATACTTCTTTTATGAGAATTGCTAAAACTATAAGATGGCCTTTCACCTTACCCACATCAAAGTCTTTATCTATCAATTTGGTAGTTGGCTTCTAACAATATAGTTCTAAATTGATGTTGGTGGGCCCCTAGAACAATGTGGTAGTTAGCTTCAACCCATAGGTTTTTAAATGAGTTAGTTGGCTTCAAGCCATATACTTCTAAATTGATGTTGATGGACCCACTCTAACGATGTGGTAGGTGCTTCACCCCATAGGTTTCTTAATTGATGTCGGTGGATCCTTTCTTTTTTTTCTTTTCTTTTAGTTGACATTTCATTATCAAGATTTGGAAGACGTGCTTTCATGTGAATGTGTTTCATAGGTCTTTTTGAGATGTGATGGTGTGTTAATGAGATACATATTTTTTTACAAATAATATTTTATAATTAAAATTACATAATCATTATTAATAATAAAATAAAAGTTAGAATTTATATAATAGTGGTCTTCGTATTAATGTAGTTACTGTATTATGTTTTGTTATTTTATGGTGAATTAATAATGTGATGTTATTGTATTATGTTTTGTTATTTTATGGCGAATTAATAATGTGATGTTATTGTATTATGTTTTGTTATTTTATGGTTAATTAATAATGTGATGGCATGTTATGATAATAATTAATTTTGATAATGTGATGATATAAAATATAGTTGCAGTATGATTATATTATGGAGGAAAATCTGAGTGTGATTGTTAAGGTTAGGTGATGGAGTAGGGGCATAGGATTAGTACTAATAGTAGATGAGGTAGGTAATGAATGAATGGTAAAGGTAATGGTAGGCAAGGAATTCATAGGTGGTGTGAGTAAGGATGAGAAAAAAGGTGGTACAGGAAAAATAAGCTCAAAGATTCTAGCTATAGGTGTAGAACAACATGAATTGGATGTCAAGACTTCAGATTTGATCAACATAACCAATATTTGACTTGGAGGATGCCTAGTCAAGTTGGTCGAAGACCATAGGTATGAAGTCACATCAACTACATTTGGGGTTTACATAACATGAAAAATCATGCACTCATAGGGAAGTTCATGGGGATTTGGCACTCAGAAAAGGATTTAATTTGGTGGATAAACTCAAGATAGAAGCCCAATGGTTAGGTCTATATAAAGCTAGGGTACAAGGGTTATTTCACACCCATTTTTGAAAGCATGGAAGACAAAGAAAGGCTATTGAAGGATGGCCCATACTTCTTCATCTCAATAGGTTTACATCAAAGGATTTGGATAAATAAGTTCAACTCGAAAAGGAAGGTTTTACAACAACTTTGGTGTGGATCTAGTTGAATTTTCTCCCTTAAGAATTTTGGGATGGAGAGATGCCTGCAAAAATAGGAAACACACTTGGATGCTTCATCAAAACCTTAGAAATCACTGGAATAGGTAGATATACAACCTACATAAGAATTTGTGTTTACATGAATGTTTTGGAAACTCTGCCAAAATCCATTTGCATCAACTTCCAAGACTCGTAATGGTTACAAACACTAGACTATGAACACATTCCTTTCCATTGTAGGAAATGCCACGAGAACAAACATTTGTTTAGGCATTGCCCTTTCAATGCCACAACTGATCCAAAAACTTGGAGGAAGGGGTTAACAATGATGGATTTATCAAAGTGCCAAGAAAATGAAAATCATGAAAACAAATATCCCATCTAGCCAGCCAATAATATCTCGAAAGTGGTTAATATTTTATAGTGTTTAACAAAGGAGTAGGAGCCCAAGGGGGTTAAATCAAGAGATGAAGCATCTACAAATAAGGAAAAGATGCCTCTCATAGCTATCCCAGGCAAGCCAAAATGTAGAAAAAAGGAAGCAAGCCTATAGCCAGTAGAAGGAGATAATAAAGGAACTGTAGATCTAGAGATGGGAGAGAATAAGGAGGACTAATCCAATTTAGAGGAGAAAGAGTTAAACCTAGTAGAGGACCTGGACATGCAATATATACCTCCCAACACTTATTGAGTAATATGGAGAAGAAATATTAACAAATATATTAGAAGAATATATTCAATTTTTACAAAGGAACTCTTGAAAAGGAAATGTAAGATTGGCTATTCCACACAAAATAAGGGAGCTTTATTGGGGTTGGGAATCAAAACTACATAGATTGAAACATAAAAGAAGTTAGCAAGGGAAGAAATAAAAATATGTAGAAAACCCAGGAAGCAAAAAATCTAGGAGTAGGGGGGCCAACTATTAGAATTAGGACAAGTGTCATCTCTACTAGATAAATACTTTGTCACTAACACAAAGTTTAACTATGAAGATCACATGATGGAATATTAGAGGGGTGAATGGTAAAGGTAATCAAAGGATACTCAAGAACATGATCATTAAAGAAAATCCCATTATTTTTACGATTCAATAAACAAAATGTGATCAGGAAGTAATGAAGAAGCTACTAGTGTGGATCGATTCTCAGAAGGGTTGGCCATTTTGTGGAATTCATCCATGATAGTTCTAGACACCTTCCTAAAAACAAACCACACTATCTCTGCAAGTCCCAAAGAGATTGGATCAACAATGAAAGGTATAATAACCAATGTTTATGGACCCAATGCCATGCTTGGAAAACTAGATTTTTTGGAGATATTACATAATATAGGAATAGAGATAGGTTAGGATCCTTGGATCATTGGAGGTGACTTTAAAATCATAACCTCATTGAGTAAAAAAAGAGGAGGCATAAGATGGTTGGACAAGGACAATGCTATATTAAAAAATATTATTGCAGAACTAATATTAGTGGATACGACGACCAACACTGGCTGTCACACTTGGAATAAAATAAGAGGTGGAAAACATCACATAGGGGTAAGGTTAGATCACTTCCTAATCTCCAAATCAAACATCCAATTAGGAGCTACATTTGAAGAAAAAATATTACAAGGAACAGATTTGACGAGTGGCCCATAATTCTAACTTGGGAGACTCTAGGTCCTCCCAAATCAAGACCCTCTAGAGTCGAGAAATTTTGTCTTGATCACCTTGAATTAAAAGAAAATATAAATCAGTGGTGGAAGGACACAAATTCGATGAGGGGACTATCAATGTATTGGCTACAACATAGGCATAAAAATCTAAAGTCCAAACTAATGCTTTGGAAACATTTTTTAGGCACAATGTGATATGGAAACCCAAATGGAAGAGGTTCAAACAAACATCATAACAAAGGTAGGGATGACAAGCTCACACTTAAAGAGGAAAATTTGAAGCAACTAATAGAAGTAAGAGTGAAGCGAGAAGAATTTCCATGGAGGGAAAAGTCAAGAATCAGATGGCTCAAAAAACGAGACAAAAACACTTGATTCTTTCACAACTCCATGATCGATCGTAGACACCAAAATAAAATTGTTTCCTTGCAAAGTTCAAATGGAGAAAAACTTGAAGATCACAGGGACATTGAAAAGGAGCTCAGAGCTTGTTACCTCCAGTGCCTTTTGGAGCTAAAGGTAAATATGAAACATGCCATTAATTCCATCCTAAACCACATCCCATGATTGGTAACTCTACAATAAAAGACATGTCTTATGAGAGAAGTCACTTTGGAAGAAGTTGATAGAACAATCATGGAAATGGAAGTTGGAAAGTCATCAGGCCCAAATGCATTCATCGCAAACGTCTTTCATACTTGTTGGGTAGCCATAGGAGAAGATGTCTGGAGAGTGGTGGGAGATTGAAGATCCTTGCAAGAGATCCTCCAAGCATTTAACTCCACTTTCCTCACTCTCATAAACAAGGTAGACATGACTAATTCTCCAAGAAATTTTAGGCCAATATTGCTTCACAATGTGATATATAAAATCAAATCCAAGGTTATATCCAACACACTGAAGATGATCATGTTTTGCGTATATTCACATGAGTAAGGAGGCTATATTGAAGGGTGTCAGATTATAGATGGCATAATAATTTCCCATGAGGCCATTCACTCCCTGAAGTAAAAAAATAAATTAAGTATGCTTATCAAACTTGACATGTCCAATTTTTTTGATCATTTAAATTGGGATTTCTTAGTTAAAATGCTATAATCTTTTGGCTTTAGTTAGTATTGGGTCAGTTGGGTCAAAAATATTGTCTCATTAGCCTTCTTCTATGTTATTGTTAATGGTTCCCCTTCTCTCTTTTCAACCCATCTCATGGCATTAGACAAGCAAATCCCTTTCTATTTTTTCTCACAATGGAGGGGTTGAGTATAAGTCATTGTGGCATTGGTTTTGGAGATTTAAAGGGCCTCAACTTCCATAGTGACATTGATTCCCTCGCCCACCTTGAATTTATTGAAGACACAACGTTCATGGGCCATCCTTCGACCAAGGAGGAAGCAAATTTTAAAGAAGTATTAGATACCTTTTTGTTAGCCTCTGGAACTCTTATCAATCATGATAAATCACTTATTTTCTTCTTCAAAACTATGTTAATTAATCAACACAACATATTCCCACTCCTCGATTTCAAAAAGAAACCCTTCCCTCGAAATACCTGGGAGCTCTTCTCATTGAGAATGCACTGAGAAATATATCTTGGGAAGACCTCTTCTCCAAGCTTTACCATAAAATCAACTCCTAGACCTTTAGATCTCTTAATCTCCCTGTTAGACTAACTTGGCTTAAATATGTTCTTTAGTTTATGTCTCAATTCCTTTTCTCGGTGCTAGCAACACCTCCCAAGATTCTAAAGGCCATACCATTTTTTCAAAGATCCTTTCTCTATGGGGGGCCTAAAAAAGAAATAAAATGGGCTCTTGTGGCCTAGGAAAAAGTTTGCATTCTAAAATATTTAGGATGCGGCCTAGGAGTTTGCAACCTTCAAATTCTTAACAAGGTCTTGGCAACACAAATATGGTGAAGGTGGCTCAACAAAAAGGAATAGATGTGGGGTAAAATATGGCACACAAAGTATGGAAGCGATGTTTAAGAACAAGACTTTATAAGAATGGAGGGGAACTAACTAGGCTCTTTGATATGGAACAATTCTCGACAAAAGAAAACTATAGTCCACAACTAGTGTTTATGGGAAACCAAAGATGAAAATTTTTCTCTCTTTTGGGACAATTCTTGATAGCAACAACCTCAATTAAGTAGGCAAGCAAATATTTCAGATATTAGAAATCTATTCCACACATTGAACTGACATTATGTCAATGAATATTGGGAGGAAAGACAAGGTACAAAGCACATTGGACGATGATCTTGGAAACCAAGAGATACTTGACCCCCATTAATTACTCAAGAGGGAGCATAGCTATTGGAAACACAATTGAATACAAGAAATATCATATTTAAGGACAATCCTCATAAGCTCATATTGGGACAAATAGGAGGAGGGACCGTATCAATTAAAGAAGCTTACAAAATGGAAGTAGGGCACATTGTATAGGAAAACAATAAGATTTGGAGGCAGGTTTGGAACTTGGGAGGATGGAAAAAAGTTTGCACCTTCCTCTAGTTGCTTGCTAGACATAAAGTGTTAACTTGGGAGAAATTTCAATAAAGGGGTTTCGAGGGGCTATCCCTATGCTTCAAGTGTAGGTAAAAGGGAGAATCAATGAAACACCAATTAAACAATTGCAAACATGGATACTTCATATGTAATACTAGATGTGTTGTGAGTTTTAGACAAAAAAAATAGAAGAAGACATGACATCCTAGAAATCATATGAGAGTGGTGTTTATTTCCATTCATAAACCCAATCATAAATAAGATATGGTAGCTTTCTTCAAGATTTCTTCTATGGTCGATTTGGAAGGAATGACATTGGTGCAGATTCAAAGGGGACCAAAGGGGATTGGAAACTAAGATATTTGGGCTGAGATCTCCTAGGAAATAAATTAAACCATTCACCATAGATGATTTAAAGGATGAAAATTTATCTCAAACTGTAGAAACCTTGGCGAATCTTATTAGTCTTTAATATGCAAACTATAAAATGTTTAACAATATTTTTGTAAAAATATTCAAAATTTAAAGATTTAATATAGTTTTTACAAAATTTGGGTTATATCTCACGTAAACAAAATTATTCTATAAAATTTGGGCGAATCATTTTTAGAAAAAATGGAAATTGGCAAATCTATTTTGGGAAAAAACATGGAAAAATAGCCCCTAAAATTTTCTATGCCATTCACTCCATGTGATGTGCACCTAAGAGCAAAAAATGCTCGTACAAGGAACACATAATTCTCTCTTTGGAGCACTGAATTTGGGACGTTGATAAAGAAAATTAATGCTCCCACTCCTTAAGTTAAATCCATGGACACATGGTATCCCCCACCATTGAACTTTATGAAACTCAATTTTGATGTTGCCTTGAAAGGCAATCTAGGCCCATCAGAATTAGGAGGAGATTTCAAGGATTCCTCTAGTCATTTTCTTAGGGTGTTCGCAGGGTCCCTAGGTATAGAAACCAATATTGTGGCTGAGCTGACAACTCTGGAAAAGGGACTTCTCATTGTCTTAGTTCTTGGGTATGACAAGAAGATAGTAGAAGGGGACTCCCTCATATTGGTGAATACACTTAGATGAAGGTTGAATGTCACCCAAGTTGATAAACTCATGCACCACTAGATACTCCCTCATGCCTAGATAAGATAACGAATGACATTTCACTCATCCTAGCAATCATTCCCCTCCATGTAAAGGATGATTGTATTTGCATCCACAAATTAGATATTGAAAGTGGAAGTGGAATGAAAAAGCGAAATGCGAGAGGGAGGGAGGCGAGAATGTGGGATGTGGAAGATTAAGTGGAAGTGGAATGCAACAATCCAAAAAGTGAAGGATGTAAAGGAAAGGGAATGGCATGAGAACCTCCACATTTCGCATATAACTTCTTTGAAATGCGGGAGGTGGAGGGAAGCAAGGCAGAAAGGTGAAGGATGCAGAGGAAAGGGAGCGACATGAGAGTCTCTACATCTTGCACATAACTCTTTGGAATGTGGGATGCAACAATGCAAAAAGGTGGGGGAATGCAAAGAAATAGGGAAACCTAAGAAAATTTGCATTCCACTCAGTAATTGGTGGAGGAATGCAACAAGGCTCGGCCATGGGAAGAAAGAGCAACAAGATTTCACATTCCTCATTTTGCATGCGGAATGCAAAAATGTGAAAATGCAGATAAGAGAAGAACGACTAGGAAATTCAACTCTACACTTTGCATTGGATACAACAATGCGAGAGGGAAGGGACTCAACCGTGTGGAGAAAGAGAAACAAGTCGACACTTTGCATTCCACATGTGAAATGTATAAATGTGGAAATGAAGACAAGGGAAGAACGAATTGGAAGCTTGGCTCCGCACTCCGTATTGAATGCGACGATGCAGGAATATGGGGAGTTGGACTTGGGAAGAAAGAACAATAAAACTCTTTACATTACGCATTCTGCATGCAGAATGTGAAAATATAGAAACACAAATAAGGTGAGAACAAATTGGAAACTCGACGTTGCACTTCGCATTGGATGTGACAATGCAAGAATACAAAAACTCAACCATTGAAAGAAAGAACAACACGACTCTCCACATTATGCATTCCATATATATATATATATATATATATAACTTTTATTATCTTCTTATTATTATATTTAAATCACATAAACTTTATATATATATTAATATTATAATTAGATTTATTAATATTAAAAATCAACGCAAACAAAATCTTCAAAGATTTGGAAAAAAACTTTTTGATATACTAATTAACATATAATAATTAAATCTAAAATAAAATATAATATAGTTAATTAATAATGAGATAAAAAGTAAAATTTTTAAAGAATTTCGTACACCGATTTAGTGTATAATTTAGCGGTAACTTTGAAATTAAATTATTATTTATTATGATTATAAATGATTTATAAGCGAACAAACATGATCATGTATGTGTTAACTTGTAATATCTCATAATTAAAAGTGTGTTAATATGATCATAACTGATTTATAAGCAAACGAACACGATCATGTGTTAACTTATAATATCTCATAATTAAAAGTAATGTGTTAACTTATAATATCTCATAATTAAAAGTAGCGATTGTGTAGCTTAAGCTATGACGTTAAACAATCACTATCCTTTCTTTGAAAATGTTAATTATGTGGTTTTTATTAGAAGTAATGGTTTTTTTTAACGAGAACGGTTATGAAATATATTAGGAAGATAACATAAAACTGCTGGAACAATTAAAATCAATCTTCATTAGAACATGTTTAGCGTTAACTTCAAACGTTAGCCCCCGAATAAATTTCTTAAGGTAATCTATTGTATCCCTCGTTTCCATCTAAAGATAGGACACCTTTGCTTAGTAGTACTGCCTTGTTTGCCTCTTTATCCGCTTCGTCGTTTAATTCCCGTAGTATGTGGAATAATTGGATTTGCTGAAAACTGGCTAGAAGGAGTTTGATTTTCTTGAGGATTTGCCTGAGTCACATATGACTGGGAAGAATCTTAGAAGAAAGAGCCTGAATAATGATACGGAAATCCCCAAAGACATTTAGATCTGTAATGTTCTTAGCTAGGGCTTGAGAGAGTCCTTGCTAGAGGGCTAACGCTTCAACTATGTTATTCGTGTTCTCGCCAATTCCCCAAGAATACGAGAGAACCTTTATTTCTTTGGGATCTATAAGCACCCCTCCCCCACCTTCCGCACCGGGGTTTCCTTTAGAAGCTCCGTCAAAGAAGAGGCTATGTCTCTAAAGTGAGTTTCACCACTTTGTGAAGGATGAAGAGTCTAATCTGATCTCCCATTTGATTGTGGGAGACACTAGGACTGTTGCCACTTTTAGCGGATTTGGGAGAATGCTAGACATCCATTCTTCTTCGATAGAAGTTAAATTTCCTTTGTTCACTAGAAGATGAATAGAGGAAAGGAAGTCCACCATCAAAGCTTTGAATTTTGCAACCACTTGGTCTGCGCTGGCTTTTTCCCCTTTGAATATTCGAGCACTGCGCTCTAACCAGAGTTTCCATAGAATAAATTTGGGAAGGGATACCCAACAACATTTTAATCACTCTTTCTTGTTAAGGGAGAAGGGACACACAACTTACCAACGGATGAGGAGTGAGGTTAACTTCGTTGGGAGGATTACAGGGTTCGTCCAAGGGGCTAACGCTCGACTCCATAACTCCCGAGCAAAAGGGCAGTTCAACAGTAGATGGACTGCCGATTCTTCCTCTGAAACACAGAAGGGGCAGTGCATGGGGCCTTCATATCCTTTTCTTTTGAGGTTGTCTCCTGTAAGTATGGTGTTGTGAACCAAAATCCAGATGAACATATCGATTTTTGGAAGACATTTCACCCTCCATATTTCTTTCCACAGAGCTGGATTGGGAGGAACATTCAAAATTGCGTTGACCTGATTGTATCCTTCAGAGTCAGTGTACAAGCCAGATTTAGATCCCCATCCCCTGAGATCTTTCTGATTTGCTGCAGTTGGCAATTTCCCATGAAGAAAAGCTCGTAGCAGAGTTTCTTCGTTTTGCAGATGAATTCGGCTTCTTGGTAATTTCCAGTCTTTCTAGATTTTGGTTTCATTCGAATGCCAGTTTGAAATATCCCACAACGTGGATAACTTCTGGGCGTGGAGAAAGTCTTTGAGATTATATGTGCCTAGCAGGGAGTCTAATGGTGGCTCTCCCAGAACCGAGTCCTCCCATATAAAGACATTTTTCTTGTTACCTGGGATCCAAGTTAGGAGAGGTTTGAAGAATCCAGAGGCTTTTTGACATACTGTGAAAATAGGGGATCCTTTTGAGACTTTAGGGATTGTGTCAAGACATCTCCTCCTAGATCTAGTGAATTATTTCTTCAATAATGCGTTTTTTCTCCAGGTTAACTTTCTAGTTACCATATTCTAGAGGAGCTTGGCCCCTAGTGCCAAATTTTGGGATCTCAGATCTCTTATCTGAAGGCCTCCTTCTGAGTAAGGCTTTATTGCTTTCCCCCAGTTGACTAGTGGCAATGTATTGTCACTCTATTTGCCTCCTTTCCACAGAAATGTTCTCAGAATTCCCTCAAGCTTGGTTATAATTCCATTTGGAGCTAAAAGAATGGAGCTATGATATATCAGAATGTTGTTAAGGACATATTTGATGAGAACAAGCTTCCCTGCCAGATTTAGCCAGGTAGCCCCCTAGGCTTGGATTTTGGCTTTAATCTTGTCAAGCAAGGGAGACCAGTGAGAAGAATTAGGCTTGGATTTGAAAATGGGAACTCCTAAATATTTGAATGAATCCCACTGTGTTTCCCCTTCCATCTCCATAATGTGAGCTATTCCCACCATTTCCCTTGGCTTGCAGTTCCATCCAAAGATTTGACTCTTCCTGTAGTTTATCTGGCTCCTAGAAGCTTCCTTATAGAGATCTAGTTGTTTAAATTTACGGGCTATGATGGTACTTGCCCCTCCCAATAGAAGCGTATCATCAACAAATTGAGCATGATTGATATCTTTAACCCCTCTTGTTATTTTTATGCCCATTAATTCATGTTGAATACGACATTGTTCTAGTTGGAAGCTAAGCATTGAAGCTTGAATGGCATAAAGCAGAGGAGACAATGGGCAACCTTGTCTAAGCCCCCTAGAAGCCTGAAAAATTTATGTTGCTCGACCATTGACTAACGGGGAAATCCATGGAGACCCGATACAAGCCTTAATCCAGTGAATGAAAGCAGTGTTGAAGCCAAACTTCTGTATTACCTGAAATAAAAAATCATGCCTTACTCTGTCAAAAGCATTTGCAAGATCTAACTTCATAACCATACCTTTTTCGTGCTGATGCATGCTTCAATGAATCGCTTCTTGAACCAGAATTATGTTGTCAGTGATATGCCTTCCTTTGATGAAGCCACCTTGGTTCTCTGGGATGATTGTTGATAGAATATCTTTGAGACGGTTGGCGATCACTTTTGTGATAATTTTGTAACCAGTGTTACAAAAGGCGATTGCATGAAATCTGTCAAAGGATAAGGCTCCTTTTTCTTTGGGTATTAAGGCTAAGAATGCAGAGTTGGTGCTCCCACCAATCTTGTGGCAATTTTGTGACTTTATTTCCAGCTTCTGCAGGTCATGTTTTATGATTGGCCAGTAGACTTGGAGGAATCGAGTTGTAAAGCCGTCAGGACCAGGTGCTTTATCGGAGTCAATGTTGTCCAAAGCCAATTTAATTTCTTTTAACGTGACCGGTTCTATAAGTTGTTTATTAGATCTTGTGCAGACAACCGAAGGAATCAGATTGAGAACTTGCTGGTGGATTCCACTGGAAGAGTCCTCAGTATAAATACCTTTAAAATGGAGATGGGCAGCTTGCTTGTTACCTTCAAAATCATTTACAATGTGATTCTGGCTATGGATTTCCTTTACATAATTGAATTGTTTTCTGGCTTCTGCTTGCTTATGAAAAAAGTTAGTGTTCTTATCCCCAAATTTTAGCCAAAGGATACAAGATTTTTGTCGCCAATAATCTTCTCCCTCTTTGTAGGTTGCATGGAGCTTTCTATGGAGGGTTGTTTCTTTCTCCAGGTTGTTTGGGTTTGGATTTCCTTCTTCCATAAAAAGTTGATGAATTTCTAGCTGTTGTTGGGCTTCCACTCTTTGGGCTACAGGAGATTTTAAGGATTTTGCCCAAACTTTGAGAGTTCGCTTCATTCTTCGAAGTTTTTCTTCCCACAAAAAAAGGGAGAACCTGTGACAGGAATCTACCATACTCAATTGCCCAAATCATGGAAATCCTCATGCTAGATCCAGGAGGGGTTGAAGTGAAAAGGGATTGGACCCAAAAAAGATTCTTTGGTAAATTCTAGGAAGATTGGCTTATGATCGGAGGCATTGAAGGGAAGGATTTTAGAGACTGCGTTGAGGTCTAAGAGGAGGAAGGAGCTCAGGACCAAGAATATGTCCAACCTTTCTGCTATGTGCCATAGGCCGATTCTTTTATTAGACCAAGTGTATTTTCCTCTGGGGGGTTTTATATCTTCCAGATCCCAATCAAGAATGATGTCTTCAACCCATTCTCGACAAGGGTCTCTTACGATGGATCCACCTTTTTTTTCTCCAAGGGATAAAGTAACATTGAGATCTTCGTCAATAATAATGTTCTTCAATTGATGGTTGCTAAGAAACTCTTTCAAAATATTCCAACATTTTTTTTTTTTCAGAGGGAAGAATAGGAAAATAAACATTAAATAAACAGATGTGGATACCTGACTCCTTATGAATTAGCTTGGCGAGGATCCAATGGCTACAATGCTCAGTATTCAATAGATCAAAAGTGGAGGAGTTCCATAGGGAGCCAATTCCTCCAGATGCTCCTCTAGCGCTGGCCACTATGCCTGCTCCTTTGTTCCAAAAGGTTTCCTTGGATTGGAGAAATTCTGATTCCTCCAGTTTAGTCTCCTGGACAAGTAGAATATCTGGGTCTGAGATTCAGACTAAGTTTTTCATTGCTTATTTTTTGTTTTGGCTTCCTAACCCCCTACAATTCCAGGAGACTATCTTCATTACTTTCTTTTTGGATTGGAAGGAGTCCTTTGAGAGGGCCGCCCTTGATTCCTTGTGCTTATGGGATTTAGCACTGTTTCCAGAGTTTGTTGAGATCCTTGGAGTTTATCTTTGTATGTCTCCCTTTCTCTTCTTTCTTTTGTCGTTTTCCTTCCTCTGGTGGCTAGTTTTGGGGGGTTATGAGATAACCCAGTCTCTGCTTCACCCTCAGTTTCTTCCGATGTCTCTTCCTATGTCCATGAAAGCTGGGTTTCTGGGATTTCTCCTGGTTCTAACTGAGGAGGTGGTTCCTTGTTAGCTTGGCTTGTTGTTTTTGGATTGTTTTGTTTTTCTTCTTTATTTTCAGTAGTAGGTATTTCATTCTCTTTTCCTCCAAGCACCACAAAGCTATTCCCCATATCATTTTGACCTCTTTGGTTTTTCCTTTCCTTTTTTGGAATTAGGGTTGGGGTTTGTCTTGGATATTTTCACTTGCTTCCATCCTTCTCCTGAATCTTTCTCTTGCTATAATACCTGGGTTTCTGGGCAATGCTTTTGGAAATGTCCATATTCGTGGCAACTTCGTCACTTAAATGGTAGTTGCTCGTAGTCCATTTTTTGATAATGCTGCTAATCCCTGATGATTAACTTGATTGCTTCAGGTAGTCCAGCTTCCAGATCCACTTCTACACAGATCTGTTGATTAAGGTTGGTTGTCATTGATCTCAACCCTTGAAGAAAGCCCCGTAGCACAAAGGCTTGGGTAATGGACCCAATATTGTTTGATGTAAATATGAGTCATTATTGTTTTTTCATGGTTGATAAGAAGTAAATATGGATGAACTCCAAAGTGGTCCCCTAATGGTGAAAGCCCTCACGGGAAGACGCTTTGTGGAGTAAGAGAAACCATGCTTAATTGTGGAATAATGAGATGAAGGAAAGTGAAATTGTTAGGGAAAATATCCTAGATAGATAGTGCTTGTCATGTCATTTCCAGTGGTATGTGGAACACCACATAATTCCTCACAGTTAGAGAGTTATGGCCATGAGAAGTTGGAGACCTCAGGTTTGGGTAATGGACCCAAGTTTGTTTGATGGGTAATGGTATGATTTATGATATATTTTCAGATAATACTATTCTATATGGATAGTACA
>ML778049.1:387316-427932 GCA_009831015.1 Picea engelmannii | reverse complement strand
TGACACATGATTGGTACATACTTGGTACATGGTTGGATGCACTTGTTTTTGGTACAAGTTGATTACAGGTTGGTGCATGGTTGATGCACTTGTTTATGGTACAGGTTGATTACAGGTTGGTGCATGGTTGATGCACTTGTTTAAGGTACAGGTTGATTACAGGTTGAGGTACTGGTTGATGCATGTTTGATGCACTTGTTTATGGTACAGGTTGATTACAGGTTGGCGCATGGTTGATGCACGTGTTTATGGTACAGGTTGATTATAGGTTGAGGTACAGATTGATGCATGGTTGATGCATGGTTCAGATTTATTGGTACAAGTTTACATCGGTATATCTCACAGTGATAGTGTGACAGTGGTTCCATCATTCTACTTCTACTTCAGGGTGGCAGGATGGGGCAAGGATAGGTGGTTGTAGCCACCTTCCGGTTGTAGACGGAGAACATAGGGGGTTGTAACCTCCTTCTGGTTGTAGCCAGAGAATTGGGGAGTTGGAGATTCCCTCAGGCTGTAGCCTGAGAAACTAGGGGGTTGGAGCCTCATTCCAGTTGCACCTGGAAAACAAAGGAAGTTGGTGCTTCCAATGAATGTAATTCTTCAAGACATATAAGAAAAAACATTTCTTGGTTTTCTCCCGATTTGGGTTTCCACGTAAAACACTGGTGTACTGTGTATGTGTATGATTGTTCATTTGTTCATTGCTTATTTACTCTGCAGTTATTGGATGATAATGCTTCATTGATATAACACTTGGATTATATGGTTAAAAGGGATTCAATTGCTCTATTACTGATTCACTCCCCCCTCTCAGTAATCCAAGAAGATTCGAGCGCAAGAATACTTCCATTTTGGATCAACGTTATCAATAAATGTTCCAAGCCTGTTACCTATGGTTTGCAGGGAGGAGGGGTTCCAACAATGGATTGACAGGTTGGGTAGGCAAACCCAAACTGGAACCGCCTTTGGAACATACACTACAGGATCGAAGTCAGGAGTCCAATGGTTTAAGTAGAGCCCTTATGGTCCCATGAAGTAAGGCCCACTCCTAAAAATCAAGTCCCGGTCCTCTTTGGAGATGAAATCAAACAAGAAGAACCCTCTTCCGACTGCATAACAAGTGACGTTGTTTGAGATCAGTGGTCTCCAACTTTTTTGAATCTAGTTTTTAACTGTTCGGGGAGAGGGCCAAAGACCTGTGAATTGTCCTACTAAAGCTTGATCTGTCAAAGAGACATCCACACTCATGGGTTGATCCGGAGGTAAAACGATAACTGAAACCTCTTCTAGCTTTCTTACAAATTTTGAGATAGCTTCGCCTACTTTCTTCTTCCCTTCTGCAATTACTAATCTTCTAAAAGTTGCTTCATCGATGGAGAATGGAGGGGGAGGCGGTGGCTGACCTCCTCCAGTAGAGCTCATCGCAAAACAAATCTAGGCTCTGATCCCAACAGAATGGGGGCTAGATCAAGGATGGATCAAGGATACCCTTGGGCACCATATCAGATCTCAGGAAGACCACCTGATCCTGAGGCTCAATGATACTAGAGTTCCGAATCACAGCAGGGGGCTTGATCGGGAAGCTCACCTCAGATATGGAGAATCCCCTTGGGCGCCAGGCCTCGATCCTCAGGAACTGATCTGCGCCTGAACGCTACGCTCCACCAATTGCTCAAATTTTCGGTTGCATATAAGATTGTTACTTATGCATATTAGAAATAATTACGTCGAAAGGCGTATACCTATTGGAGATGGGCACAATTAATCACCTTTTAATCTACAATTCTAATCGGATGGCTAACAATTGAAGATGCTGGCATATTCTTAGTGGTCCTCTCAAATCAATGAATGAAATTTAATATTGATAACTTCCTTGCATTTATAAATGCTTACGTTTACTTGTTTACTTTTTCACATTTACTTAATATGATTAATAATTTACTATGAGTGATTGTCAAATTTATTTAAAATTTACTTAATAAACCAAGATTAATATATATAAAATAAATCATTCTATATAACATTCAATATAAATTAAAAAGTGTCATATTGTTACTTATTTTTTTATTTTTATTTTGAGGATATATTTATGAATATGATACAGCCGTCGGCGTTCATCAGCCACAAAGAAGTGGCTGTGCTAGTTATTACTCAATAGCAAATTTTGTAGTTCTTACTTCGAGGAAAGTGAAATACATTAACGTTCATATTAAGATTATTGCATATTAGTCCGAGATTGCAAATTATTTGGAATAATTTTAGATAATAATTCTTTGTTTCATTACAAGATAAGATTATTGTGTGGAATATAAAATATTAGAAGATTATTGCGGGGAATATAAAATAGAGATATATCAAACTTTTTTTAATTGAATGAAATTATAATCTATATACCAATATGCTTTTTTATTTAAGGGTTGCTTGATGTTTTTTAATTAAATTTTCAAGTTCTCTATTTACCATTTTTTTAATTAATTTTTTACATTTAAAATGTAGTTATGCGTCGACGAGGAAGACAAATATTGTTCATTTTATTTTTTCAACCAAATTCATCATTGATTTTAAGATGAGGTTTTGAATTTTATATTTATTATTATTTAGTCATCCATTTATTATTGATTTTAATAATAATAATAATAATAATAAAAATAAGAATTTATAATATGAATGAATTTTAAAATTTTATATGAAAAGTTTTTTGTCTCATAAATAAGAAGTTTTATATATCAATTTAGTGTATAATTTGGTCTTGATTTTAAAAATAGATTATTATTATTATTATAAGATTTTTTGAATGATATTATTATAATGATTTTAATTGCCAAATATAAATTTTTATTTCAACAAAATTATAATGATCTTGAAACATTTTTCTTAATGCTTTTTAAGTAAAAACATAAAATTTTAAAGGATTTCAAGTGATTCTTTACTTTCTTAAAATCCAATTCACTTTCAATAAATCATCATCATATTGACTAAGAGGTATCAAAAACCTTAATACTTGATTAAAAAATATCTTAACTATTTTTTTAAAGCATTAGAAATTGGAAAAAATATATATTTATATATATTCTTTACACTATTATATAAAACAAAAAGACAATTTAAAAGATCAAAGTTTCTTCATTTAAACTCAATCATATTTTTTGTTGCATAAAAACCAAAAAGCTATTAAAAATGAGATTTTACAAACTTGAAATAAATATAAATATCTTTTTAATATACTATAATACTATAAATATATTTTAATAGTATTTCAAGTATAAATATTTTTACAATATACTATAATAATATAAATATTTTTATAATATATTATTAAAGAAAACAACTTAGATTTATTTATTTATTTCACCCCTTTTCCAATTCATCTAACTATTTTTTAAAGCATTAGAAATTGAAAAAAATGTATACTTATATATATTCTTTATATATTATTGCATAAAACAAAAAGACAATTTAAAACATCAAAGTTTCTTCATTTAAATTTAATCATATTTTTTTATTGCATAAAAACCAAAAAACTATTAAAAATTGAAACTTTACAAATTTTAAATAAGTATAAATATTTTTATAATATATTATAATAATATACGCATTTTTATAATATACTAGATTAATAAAGAAAACAACTTAGATTTTTATTTATTTATTTCATCCCTTCTCCCGTTCATCTAACTATTTATTACATAAAAACCAAAAACTTAAACTTATTCGAAATGAGATTTAAAAAAAATATATTAGATTAAAAGAAAACAATCTATCATTTTTTTAAATTTTTTATTTCAACCCTTATCCAATTTATCTAACTAAATGATACCATACTTCATATTACAAAGCTCCACATGTAAACATTTTTTCAATGATCCATATTGCATGAAAACCAAAACCTATTAGAGATAAGACACTATAAACTTTGAAATAAATATTTTATAATGTGCCTTATCATAATGAGGAAACAAATTTGTAGGTTCTTTTGTTTCCATCCTTATCTAAGTAAACCGGTTAGTTATTATATGTATGTTATGGAGTGAAATCTCCTTCACTCTAGGGTTAGTTATTATATGTATAGTTAAACCGGTTACAATCCTATTTCAATAATAATAATAATAATAATATATATATATATATATAATATTATATTATATTATATTGAAAAATCGATTACCACCTTAAAAGATGAGATTTAAATTGAGTTGAAAATAGAATGAACTCCCATCCTTGTCTTTGTTAGGTGGGATGTCATTCCTCATGCATGTGTTTAGATAAAGCACATATTTGTCTTTGTTGTGTTTGGATAAAACACATATTTGTCTTTGTTAGGTGGGATGCCTTTCCTAATGCATGTGCTTGGAAAAGGTAATAGGTGGGATGTCATTCCTCATGCATGTGTTTAGATAAAGCACATATTTGTCTTTGTTGTGTTTGGATAAAACACATATTTGTCTTTGTTAGGTGGGATGCCTTTCCTAATGCATGTGCTTGGAAAAGGTAAAGCAGATAGTTGGCCATCTTACCCTAGGTGGCCCTTTGTGATGGGTTAGCTTTGGGAACAAAAGTCTAAGCCTTAGATATGTAATAGACTCCACACTAACTCAATGAAGCCATGTGTCTATTTTTTCATTTCATTACCTTTTGCCAATTCTTTATTGGCTTCATTCATTTTGTCAACCCCTCACGTCTATTTTTTCATTTCATTACCCTTTGCCCATTCTTTATTACCTTCATTCATTTTGTCAACCCCTCTTTAAACTTAATGCAAGGGCATGTGTCTTTATTCTTCTCATTATCTTTCCCAAACATATGGTGATGGTCCATTTCTTTTTTTATTACCTTCATTCATTTGTCAAGGTTTGTTACAATATGTGGCGACGTTTCTTCCATTTCCCATTACTCACATTAATCTTTTATCAATTTGGTACTTGCTTTGGTAGGTAAGATTTTGAGTGAACATATTCATGTTGTACTAGTATGATAAATATTGGTTTTGTGATCTATATGTCTTATTAAGATTAATCTTTTATCAATTTGGTACGGGCTTTACTAAGATTTTGAGTAAACATATTCATGGTTTGATAATATGATAAATATTGGTTTTATAATATATGGTATAAAAAAAAGGTAAGTGCATGGTTGTCTCTAACTTTGAATAAACAAAAGATTTAGAATATGTTCGAGATTATGTATAACCATGTATAATGATTTTTAATTATTATTTTGTAAGGTTTTATTGCTCTTAAAAAAGAGATTGTAAAGTCATAGTGGTTGAAGATTTCATGATAATCATAAAAGCCTTATATTATTGGACTTTCCCATTTATTGTCCCTTTTACTAGACTCTGTTAACGAGTTATCTTTGTTGGGAAGGAATTTGACACAATAGAATTCTACCAAGTCCTTCACAAACTCAACTCAGAGGCGGATAAGCAAGCAAATGCGAGGGTTCTCCTTGGTGAATGTTGTTTAAACACAAAAGAGCGGGCATTCCATTACTCACCAAGTGTTCACTAACATGAGTATCACTAAGGGGGGAGACCCTTAATCTAACACTCACCTTAGCATGCAAATGGCGAGGAAGAAATTAAACATTTGACATTAACCAACCTCATAATATACTTACTTTTTCTCCTTATGTGTAATATTAAAGGTATGGAGGCAGGGACAACTCCAACATGTGGGATGAGTTGGTGGAATAAAGGCTTGACATGTCAAAGGGTATAGTTTGTCCATAGAAGAAGAGGTTGAAAACTCATCTAGCTATGTACACCTAGGTCACAAGAAACATTAATCCTCATGCACACACAACCATGACACATTGTCATTGTTGAAATCATTGTTGTATCCTTTGCGATATGAAGGACTTACAGAAAGGCCTTAAATAATGTGAGAAGGATGCGGTAGAAATTAATGTCAATGTTACCTACTCGACTCTAGAGTTGAATTGTAGCAAATAAGGGTTTAAATGTCAGCTAAAGGAAATTAACAAGATTAGGGATCAATGTGTTGTGGAAACTGGGGAGCATATACTTAGTGTGAGAGAATGGAATGTAGAGTTCCATGCCTTCATGGCAGTTTTTAGGGGGAAACAAGTAGAGATGGCCTCTATTATTGCATTGTTGTAGTCTTTGGTTAGATGCATGGCCACATGAACCTACTTGCCAATATCACGATGTCTCCTCCATCTAATACATTGGACACCTTCTTGGACTTTACTTCCCATGTCATACTTTGGACATTCATGGACACTCATTTTGTCCATCTTGTGAATGCCGCTAGAGCCTCTCTAGACCACTTTGTTTCCCTTGTTGAAGCTCCACCTAGGATAACCACTAACAACATAGGGAACATGGAAATGACACATGAAGACTCAACAATGTAGTGGACTTGGATATTGAAAGTTGCTTAAGACATTTTTAATTTCTAGTTTTTTACTTCTAGTTTTAGAGTATGTTTTGCCCTTTTTGTGTTTTTACAAGGCTAATATGTTCAGTAGTACAAATGTAGATCTGTGTCCAGATGGACCTAGAGAAACAATTTAAGTTATTAATTTTTTGAATGGATTATTTGTAATGGAAGACTCGGGGCTAAAGGTTCGAGACCTACCTCCCATTTGGTAAGCTCGAGGTGTATGGTTTGGCTACAACCATTTTAATATAAAATTGTACCATTTCCAAGAAAAAATGATATAAGAAAATACAATTCTTGTTAATGGTGAGAGAAAAATTAAAATTTGTATTCATCATGGTTATTATTATAATATCATATTTTATATTTTGTAGTTAATGAATAATATGATGGCATATTAATGTGATGATTATTATTATAGTATTATATTGATATTTTATAGTTAATAAATAATAAGTATACTTTTGTAAATTAAGTAGTTAAATTGTTGTGTAGAGGGGTCCATTTTCCCACAAACAAAGGATCTCATACATTAATTTAGTATTTAATTAAATTATAATCTTAAAAATATATTATTATTATTATTATTGTGAAGATTAATATTATTTATTATATTTTGAAATTTTATATTTCATATATAATATAACAACATATTAATATGATAAGTATATGTTGTTATATTATTACTCTACTATAGATTGGAACTGGAAGTTTCAAAATAGAGTGAATTGGCAACAGGTCGATTATGGTACGAAGTGATTCATCTTCTCCTCTGCTGCTTATTCTAATCTTCTCTGATACTGATACTGATACTGATGATCTGATACTGCTGATACTAATGATCTGATACTAATACTTAACAATTCATGTCTCTACCTCCAATATCAAGAACTAGCTGCAGATTCATTCCTTCCCAACGTGCTAATAACTTTTGATCATACCATAGTGCAACGAAGATCATTAGAAGTAGGATGAGAGCAATATGAAAAACATATAATTAATAATGGAATGAAACTTATAATCTATGTTAATGTAATTAATGTGTAATATAATATTTACAAATAAAATTATAAATTATTTAAAAAAAATAATAATCTTACACCACTCTTACACAAATGAAGAATCTAACAAGATTTGATTTGGAAATCTCTATGAACTTAGCATAAGAACATCTACTATTTGAACTAACTCTTAGTGCTATAATTATATACAAATTTATACTAATGTGATTATTTTATTAATATAATGCTTACCCTAATGTGATAATGAGTGACTTGCATGGATGTGGTCCTAAACAATTTATCTTTTCTTTTTTTTTTTTAAGTAAAAAAGGTAGAACCTGCTATATTAAGTTATCAAAGAAACCTTGACAAAATATGCAGAGATATAGGTCTGAGCCACCAAAAATGCTGTCATTTTATCGGAAACCAGCATGGTTTGGAGAACTGTTTTTCCATCTGTCCTGCCCAGAGGAAACCAGGACAGATGACTATAGTCCAAGTAAACATGTAACAGTAGCATGATTAAACAAAGAAACAAATAACATAGAAGATCCTAGATGCCCGGTGACCCGTTGCCCTTGCTTGTCTACCACGTGGACCCAGCTGGGATGGCGAATGCCTGCGCACAGAGAGGGCACTTCCTCTTTGCTGGAGCATTGGAGTACGCATCAAGGAGCAGGTCCAGATGCTGGCCCATGAGAAGGGCTCTGTACTCCAGGTCTGCCATGTGGCCTTGGAGTTCGAACACCAGAGCCAGATGCTTTGCACGGAGGAAAGTACCATGCAAGCCATTACCTGCATCGTCGAGGATTATGTCCCTCACTTCCACGGTCGTTCCCTCTCCGGCTTCGAGCTCCAATAGTTCTACACCGGCCGCTTCCTCCTTCCTCACTGGGCTGTTCTCGTCCGCGTTCTCTTCGACGCAAGCTTTGTCCCGAGTTTCTTCCTCGAACGTTGCCTGCACAGCATGGCTGGTGGGGCTGTAGTCACCCGTCCACGGTATTTCCTCGACAATGCACCCAGGGATATCATCTGCCAACTCGATTTTATGACCGCTTCCATCCTGGTAGTTCGCCGCCATGGCTTGGGGTTCCGGGGTGGTCGCCAATTCCTCCATGAACGATATTTCTTCAACGTAACAGGTAGGGAACGCATCCGCGACACCGTCCTCTGGCCTGTTTCCAGGCTCAATTTCCATGGTTTCACTACTACACACGGCCCTAGTCTCTGCAATGATGGCATGCATAGCCAATTGGTCAGCGCGAGCCTTCTTTCAAATAATGGAGGTCGCCAACGATAGAGCTCACTCCAGCTTCTCCTTCCTTTGCCTCTACGCTTTGTGGGTGTACCAGGCCAAGCCACGACGAGGCCTGCCCCACTTCCTGGTCATGTTTTCCAAGGGATATATAACAATACAGAGAGGGTGCAATGAGATGAGAGTAATCCAGGACGAGACGGAAGCAGAGCTGCACCAGAGCTCCCAAATGACGGGGAGACCCGAAGCGAGAGAAAACCAACTCTGTCCAGGCGCTCGAGAATACAAATTGCCCAAGACCAGATTCACCTGGCTATCCATAGACCCTGTCATGCTAAGTGCATTGTGAGCGAGAGTGTTCGCGCGAGGGAGGTGTCCCTCCTCCGTATACCGACTGTAATGGCCGTCTACCATCGTAATTTGCAAGGCGGGTGGGTGGCAACCATTAACATTTATGCTGTGGCTCAGTGCTGAGCCAGGTGGTGAGGAGTTGCCGCATGTCACCCCATCCGGGGCGTCCTAAACAATTTATCTTAGCCAAATGAACAAGAATATTTAATTTATAATATCTTATTGTTAGAGGTGAATTTGATGAAATGAAAAGTTTTGGTTATTACTTTTAAATGGAAGATAAATACATTAAATAATTTACCAATTTAAACAAAATATATTTATATTAATAATAATAATTTAAGTTAAGGTTATAGTCTAATTAGGAGATTTTTATTTATGAGATAATGGATTATTTTGTATAATAATTTGACTACTTAATCTCAAAAAATATACATTTATTTTTCTTAATTTAAAGATATATTTTTAAACATTAAAACCATTAAAACTAATTTCAAATACGTTAAACATTAAAACCACTAAAACTAATTTAAAATTGAGTAATATTAATTTCATATTTAACTTAAAAAACTACAAAATAAACTAATATAAAGATACATGGTGACAATTTAAAAAAACCCTTTTTAACCTCTTTTTTTTTTTTTTTAAATCTATGTACACTTCACCATGTTAATTTTCTATTGAGTTTATCTTTGGCTTTTTAAAATCTATGTAGACTTCACCATGTGAATTTTCTATTGAATTTATCTTTGGCGCGCGTATATATATATATATATATATATATATATATATATATGTGTGTGTGTGTGTGTGTGTGTGGGGGGGGAGGGTTATAAGATAATATATGGTTGACGAAGTGTTTTCATATGATAAAGTTTAGATATTATAATAATAATAAATTTTTATTAATGATGATTATTAATATTTATTAGAATGAATTTTAGTTTATTAGATTTAAAAAAAATGATAAAATATTATTAGAATTAATTTAAAATTTTATTTTTATGTTTTAAATTTTTTAGAAAATGCTTCTAAAATCTATATAGTTTTGATGAGTTAAAAGATTAAGAATGCTAACATTGTTATACATATTTTGCAATTGAGATTTAATGTCATGTATGCATGGTATTTTAAGAGAAAATGTTTTTTATCCTCCACCTTCTTAGTATTGCAAAGATGATAGATTTTTTCATCCCATGACATTTTAGGAATTATCCAATGCCCTGATTCACTATGGATCTTGTGAGAGTTTGTTATTATTTTAGCAATGTTGATTAAATTCTTCTTTAAGCTAGTTAACATAAAAATATACTTTTGATCTTCTATATTAGAGTTAATGATCTCTTTATAGTATCTTTTTTTTATTATTATCCTCTATTTCTTATTGCACCACAATTTCTCCTTAAATTTAGAGGTAATAGTATTTTTAATGGTATCAATACTGGAGTGATCTCCTCCTCTATTCTTCAATGATTTAGCCGAGACTTAACATCTTTATGCTAACCCCTCTTGAGATGTAAGTAACTTTGACTAGAGTTTGAAGTAATCTTAAGAAACCCATTTTCTTTCATGTTAGTTGTCTTGTGCTTGTACATTAGGTACTTAGTCAGAACCATAATCTCTATAGGGGAAAGATCTGCTTTATGAGGAGGATAGTACATGGACATATTGCTTTTAATTTTAAGATTATAAATTATAAAACACTTTTTGAATTGCTTGATATTTCTCGACTATTCTCTATAGATGCCACAACCCCAAACTTCACATGTATGTAAGAGATAGGGATGGAAAGATTCTCAAAGATGAGTTTCATTTTTTTCCACAACTAGAAGTTAGTTGATTTACAATTCTTTTCAAGGCCAAAATAGGCTTTCCACCCTCCACTAATCCTGTTCTGAATGCTATAGTTCTAGTTAAGCTTGTGATGAAGACCGACTTCGAGATATTTGTATGAAGTAACTTCCTCTAAGTTGTTGTTGTCATACAAAAAAATAGTGTAAGTAGTCTTTTTGGATTCGATAATCAAAACCTTTTTTTTGTTAGTGTTTATTGTCATACCCATGCTAGAATGTAAATCCTTGATAATTCTTAGTTGTTTGTCAAGGTGAGAGGGACACTTCGCCATAAGAAGAATATCATCAATGTTAAGAAGAAGGCTGATGATTATTCGAGTTAAAATAGTGCCGACACAACCTTCTTTTTCCAAACATGCCTTTAACTTGTCAATATAAATGCTAAAAAGAGTAGGGGACAAGGACATCCTTGCTTAACTCCTATACTACAAGTAATCTCTTCCAACCAATTGTTAATGTTCTTGAACTCAACAATAACAATTTTATAAAACCTTATCACAATAGCTCTCATCTCAAATGGAATCTTTAACTCTTCTAATCTATCCCAAAGGTTAATTCTAGGCATTATGTTAGATGCTTTCCTAAAGTCAATAAAGTAACACAAAATATTGGTTTAATTGTTGCAACATTTCTCTACAATAATCCTAATCTTAATTAGATGGTTCATGGTGAAATGATAACTATTAAAATTGAATTGAACTCTCATTTTATTAACTTTTTAACCATATGATAATATTTTTTTTTCAAAATAATTCCATACAACTTAACTAAAAAAAAATTTAAAATTCAAAATTAATTATCAATTTAACCAATTTTATTTTAATAAATTATAAATTTCAATATATTATAACAAACTACCTTGACAAATGAATAAAGAGAAAAATTGGGTACATCACCTCAATGTTTATTTAAATTCCACGATGTTTTTTAATGGGCGAGCTTTATATATTTGATTTATGTGCATACATTATTTTTTTTATTAGTCCCATTGTAGCAATTTTAATTGTGGGAGCTAATTGAGTGTGAAGAATACGAAGTGTGCCATAGTGTAAGAGATATGTTATGGTACTTTTGCTGACATGTTGTCCTGACACCCATTAACTAGGTGATTGAAGTGAATATTTGAACATATGTATTTTTCAAATGGAGACTATTTTTTTTTCAAATTTGGAAAGTGCCAAATAACCCTCACTTGTTGATCATGAAGACCCAACAAGTTTTAAATCAACTTCAATATTGCAATTATTCAACATGAGAGGCCAACATGGATGGTTTCTCTTTGAAACAAAAATAGGAGAAAAGAAAAAGATAATAAAAGAAATAAATAGCTTATGTCCATCTTCTCACTGAATAGCCCTATGTCTCAGCTTCGTCCAACATTTTACAGAATCTAAAACATAGGTCATATGCCCAAGATATGACAATTCCCCCCCACATTTTGTTTCCCCATACTTAGCCATTTAAGCCATTTTCTTTACTCTCCACTCTCCATACCTGGTCATTTTCCCCTTACTCTCCATACTTATCCATTTCCTTGCCCCATACTTAATGATTTTCTTCATTTTCCTTCCTCCTTTCTCTCCACATTTCCTCATTTTCCTTCCTCTTTACTCTCCATATTTCCTCATTTTCCTTCCTCTCTACTCTCCATATTTAGTCATTTTCCTTCCTCCCCTTACTCCACACTTATCCATTTTTCCTTCTTTCCACTCTACTCTCCTTCCTCTCTACTCTCCATACTTAATTTTACCGAGTTTTACACTTAGTTTTTACTAAGTCTTATACTAAGTTTATTTTTTACTTTTGAACGCAGATGCCATACCCTCATTTCCACCTTCCACTCCTACCCTGCAACCCGCATTTCTGCAACCCACATTTCCTTAATACTCAATTTGCACTTCCCACTTCTGCATTACCCAAATTGCACCTTCATGACTAAGTTAGTCATGTTACTGAGTTTTACACTTAGTTTTTACTAAGTCCTATACTTAGTTTATTTTTTATTTTTGAATGTTGATGTGGGATCCCATCTTATGATTTTTATACATCATCCTAGAACCCCACAAGTCTCAACACTTAGTCATTTTTACTTAGTTTTACTGACCTACATTACCCTACCCCTGCATTGCCCTATTTCTAGGAAATTCTATTTTCTAATTTTATTATTTCATGAAATTATTCATTATATTCCTAAGTTTTATCCCTTTCCCCTCCTTTGGCATATTGGGACATGTGGCAGTGGCGTGGACCTACCATATTGGGACACATGGTAGTGACTTAGACCTACCATATTTAGACATGTGGTAGTAATATAGACCTTTTCTTGGGTGACATGTGGTAGTGAGGTGGACCTATCACATTTTGACACGTGGCAGTGAGGTGGAACTACCCCCTGGTGACACTTGGATGATATTTATTGGACACATAGATGACTAGGAAAGTAATTTGGCATGATGACTAAGCGATGGCATGGCAACCAAAAATTACACTGTGCACAAGCTACAAAGGGATCCATAGTTCTCTCTATTTCACAAAAAAATAATATGTGGATGCATTTTGCTTATAAACATGTATGCAAACTATTCCCCAATACATATGGAATAAATGGGACATATTTTTAATCAAGGGATCAAAATTCACGAGCATAGATCAACGATCGCCGAGTCTTTGTCTTCCAGAGGCTATAACTTTTGATCACGATGTCCAAATTGAGCAAACGATAGCTCGTTGGAAAGTTAGAGATGTGAATAAGACTTTGGAATTGGTTTTAATGGATTAAATAATGACTATAATTCCCTAAAAATTAAAATTACATTCAGGACTATTTTCCAACTTGGCAATGCATTATTTTTGGAAAATTGTTTATTGAAAGAAACCCCCGAGCTTCTAAAGTGGGTCCCAATTGATGGTACAAATATCCAGGTTTACATTTACAAAGGGGAAAATAAAATCCTAACTCTAACCCTAAATAATCTTCAAGAATATTATAAAAGAAGAGGTAAAATACATTCAAGGAGTTGGTCTGTTGGTTATTGTTGGCAGTTGGGAGTTTTTGCAACGGTGGAGAGTTCACAAGAAGCAAGTTTTTCCTTTCCAAGATTTTGTGAATTAGCTTGCTTAAATTTCTTCCTCATATTTATTTCTTCTTGATTCTTTCCATCAGGTTTTCCATGTATGATTGGAAACATGAATATTTGAGTTTGATCAATTATTTCTCTAGATTATTCCATTCATTTCTCATGATATTTTAGGTCCAGAGGAGAAAAATACTTGCTTTTAAAAATACAAATGCATTTAATTCAATTTATCTAATTTTCATTGAAATCTTGTTGAGTTTGTTTCATCCCTCTTTTATTAGACATTATTAAGCTTGTTACATTTGAGATATTATTATAAATGTCTCCTATAAATAACTATTTCGGGGCATTATATTAGTGATTTCTCATACTTTGAGTCTAAAGTATGCAATTTCAAATTTATTGTCCATCAAAATCGTTTTTGAGTTGTAATGAAGTGATCATGTAAAGTTATTTGGTGACTTATCCATTTTACTTTTCTTTCATCTTGCAAAGTCATAGTTGATTATGGGTTCACATCATTTCAAAAGGAAGACATAATATTTGTTGAAAGAAGACTCCAAACCTTGTAAATACAAATCTCTACAAACACATTTATCTCTTTTTCTTGAGATATGACGTGCTTGACAAGTACATATGTATATAACAACTTGTATATTTGTATATAAGAGTATTTATATAATGGTTTCATTGGAAGATTTGTTGGTATTTTCTATTGCATGCATTTAAGTTCAGAAGACGAATCTTCCATGTATCAAGAAAGAGGACTACCACCTCTATAAAAACGTATGAGTATTTATCCTCATGATGTTATCATAAAGACCTTAAAACAATCTTTTAGATAAACGTTTTTGGTGACTCCACTGGGGATCGATTCTTTTTCAGGAAATCTAATACTTTTTAGTATTAGATATTATTGGAAAACTAGAAGCTGTGTGGTCAAGTCCTTGAAAAATATCCAACGGATTGTTTTAAGATGAACTGGGTTCTTGAAAACCTTGTTCAAGGAGCATCAAATGGCCTTGAAGACATGTTATTGAAGTTTTAGGCACAAGTAAGTTATGCCAACTTCTACAGAACCAAAGAACCATCCAAGATTTGGGAGGATACCCTAGAGACTCCACCAAAAATATTCCATAATTTCAAGAAGATCTATATGAGGACTCCTCCAAGGACTTTCTTTCATGTTGTGATGATATTTTTCCTTCCCCACCAAGCCAAACAATTTTTTTTCAATTTCTGGTAAAGGGAGAAGGTACCCAAAGAAAGAAATGATTGCACATAAGTCCACTCAATTTGCAAGGAGACGTTCATCCCTTGCCAAATATTTCCATGGACAAGTTTCCCATGTTATTTGGAAATAATTTAGAGGATGCATAGAAGCATCTAGTTAAGTTTGATAGTTCTTGTGATATTTATAATGTGGTTGAAGATGATGTTGCATGTTGATTGTTTATCTTAACTCTTAAAGGAAATGCTAGTGAATGGTTTTATTCATTGCTTCCTAGAACCATCACTAGTTGGGATGTATTAGAAAATTTATTTGTCAAGAAATATTTCCCAAGGAAAGATCCATATTCTCTTTTCTTGAAATTGGCTTAAATCCAGATGAATGAGTAAGAGACAATCAAAGATTTCACTTTTAGATTTATGAAAGTCTTTCATGAGATTCCTCAAGACATGTTTCCAAATGATGTCATCATTTTTAGTTGTTATGAAAATTCCTTTCCCATGACTCTAATATTTTTATTGAAGCAAGAGGGAAAGTGCAATTGGAAAGAGTTAATGTAGAGAATTCAAGTCATTGAAAGAAATATTCATGAAACTGGTGCTAATCTCTTAAACTTCCCAATATTGTTCCAAGACAATGGAGAAAATGATTTAGAAGAAAAATTTGATGAATGATGTGAACATTTTTTTTACATCGGATTTTGTTCCTAAAACTGAAAGTGAGAACCGTAATGTCTCAAGTCAAGAAGAATACTATCTTCCACATACTCCATGGGAGAGAAATTTTGACCTCTCATATGCTCGATTTCAGAGTAATGATCGCAATGAATTTAAGGACATATTTGTAGAACCTCCACAAGATGTACATGAAGCTTTCAATCAAGATGACCATGGTGAAAATTTTGCAATGGGTTCTCAAATTCCACAACCAGTTTATACAAATACAAAAGAGGAATGTCTACATTGGATGAACACGAGTGATGATAAAAGTTATCATTTTACATGAAACCTTCAACCTATTGATTTCTTGTCCAAAGCAAAGTTTAATGAGGAAGTGATCTTCCAAACATCAAAAGAAGAAGGGCATTTGCAATAAGAGGTTCCATGGGTGGTATATTTTTTTTGAATACAATGAGATTGTTAGTGAACAAAAAAATACAACCCTACAATTATCCACAAATGTTCAACAACAATTTATCTTTGCAACCTCACCATGGAAACATGGTCATTGTATGATGAAAGAATATCTCCAAAACATGGCCAATGAAACAACACTCTCAATCATGGATGGGAGTAATTAGATTAATTGGTTATGTGCATGGCTACACTGGAAGTCTACTTACACTTAAAATATCTCTTCTCTCCAAGTAGCTTAGGATATGTAGATTTAGTTTTCTCATGTATATAATTTTTTTCTTTTAGTAAAGTTTGCCTAATAATCGTTTGATGGATTGAGATAATGGTTTGGGGATGACTCCATGGCCCAATGGATAAGGAAATTGGTCTTGTTCTGGGTCTTGAACAACCCGTAGGGGGTCACTATCCTACAGTTGGAGCCAAATGTTGATGTGTTTTCCTAACACCCATCAACTAGGTGATTGGAGTGAATATTTGAACTTATATCTTTTTGAAATGGAGACTAAAATTCTTTTCAAATTTGGAAAGTGCCAATTAACCCTCACCCATTGATCATGAAGACCCGACAAGTTTGAAACCAACTTCAGTATTGCAATTCTTCAACATGAGAGGCTAACAATGATGATTTCTCTTTGAAATAAAAAGAGGAAAAAATAAAAATATACTAAAATAAATAAATATCTTATGTCCATATTCTCATTGAATAGCCCTATGTCTCAACTTATTCCATCATTTTACGGAATCTAAAACATAGGTCATATGCCCAAGATATGTTAATTTCCCCCCACATTTTGTTGCCCCATACTTAGCCATTTAATCCATTTTCCTTACTCTCCACTTTCCATACTTGGTCATTTCCCCCTTACTCTCCATACTTGGCCATTTCCTCACCCCATACTTAGTGATTTTCCTCATATCCATTTCCTCACCCCATACTTAGTGTTTTTCCTCATTTTCCTTCCTCTCTACTCTCCATATTTCCTTAGTTTACTTCCTCTATACTCTCCACGCTTCATAATTAGTCATTTTCCTTCCTCCCTGTTGAGGGAAAGGTATGGATTACCTTACTCAATCATTTGCGAATCTTGCTTGGCTAGGACAAGATAGTTAGGAATGTCACCCAGGGTTTTATAACGTCAAAATATTCTCCCAATCTGTAAGTATTAATTACTAGGATTGAGACTGATTTATTAATGGAAAGGATGCTGCAATATAAATTAAAATTTATACAAGTTTTTGTAATGAACACAGATTTTACGATAAAGTAAGCATGGAGATCAAAAAATGAAAAATAACCATGTCACAAATACACATATATGAGACAGAATAGCAATATGATTTTGTTTCATTCTGAGATATAAAAAGTGTTTTTCTCTTTACAAAAACCCTGCGAGGGCATGGACCAAAGTTTGATTTAGAGATCCCCGATGAACACCATACAAAAAGACTATGTCAATAAATTAAAACTAAAATTTATAATTTGTATCAGCTTGCCACAAACTGCTTCCATTTTGACTCTGCAAGATATCCTTCCTCAACCATGAAACTTAATTCACAAACATACAAGAATACACATACTATCAAGGATGGATCAACACCTCTAAAACAAGCGTCTGAAAAGTTTGGTTCAGTCTTGAACCTTACTGTCTAAAATAAGACCCTGCTGTCAAAAAGATAACTATGCTTTGAATAAACTCAAAAATGAATGAAAACTGAAACTATCTCATGCAACCAAAGAACAAACCTTAGTCTTGCTTTCTCCTTCTATTCTCCTCTTGTCTATTCTTCTCATTCAACTTTTATTCTTTCCAAATAAGTTGAAGTAGTTCAACTACTTTCTTTAGTTAAGTTGATTTAACTTAACTAATTAGTTAAAGAGAAATAAATAATAATAATAATATAGTTAAGGGTCTTTAATTAATAATAACTAGGTAGGTGGGACCCCTTGTGACTCTTGTCATTTCTTCCTTTCAAATCATAAAATATAATACAAAAAGGATAATCATTTTGACCACATGCCACCCTTGTAGCTCCCTTAAATATTTTTCAAACTCGATATTTAAATATCATAAATAATTTATATCATATCCAATATATATATATAAATATCCACATCATCCACTTTATCCACAAAATACCAAAATATAGCTTGTTGTCCAAAAATACTGAAAACCACCAAGCATTGTATTCATCAACTGAAATCACAAAAACATAATTTAAAAATCATATTTGCCACTTTGTGAGGCAATTTTCCTTTTTTCACTGTTGTTTCCCTTTGACTTCTCAGAAGTAGCCCGTGGTTGGTTAGACCCTTGGGGTTGTATCTCATTGATCACATGGGAAAAATCATCCTTCAAATGCATGCAGGAAGACACATATTTTGAGGAATCATCGGAGGGAGAAGATGGGGATGCAACTTATTTTCCTTTATCTTGCACATGTTGGGGAATATCAATTTTTAGTCTCTTACGGGAATGTGAATATTGAACTGGAGAAACAACAAGGGGAATCTGGACATTGGGATTGGCAGGTGGTGGAAAATGAAATGACATAGTGGGCCAACCATGATGGTGAGATACATGAGGGTTGATGATCTCTTTCCATCCATCATTTGCAGGGACTTCAGAATGCAAGGACACATGTGGAGGAACAAGAATTCCAAGGATGTTCCGAGGAGGTTGAAAATGGGGTCTTTCTGGTCAAGGGTGCACTATTCCATGGCCAATCCAATTAAAGAACCCAACTTGGAACAATTGGTTCAATTCTTGAGGATCAATGTCAAAATGGATAGAAAATCTAGGCCTCCTATGGCCTTGGTTCCAATTTCCCCTGCTTCTGTTATTTCTGCCATTGTTGCCCCTATTGAAAAAGATCATCATGAGTAGCAATTCATTAGTAATGAGGATATTAATAAACCATACATGACACTCTTGTTACATGAATAAAAAATTGGCTCAAAAATTGACACTAGATACATGCAAATCCATCCATAACAAACCATTTATTAATTGCCAAGTGAGCAAGGGGTGGTAGGGTTCATGGGAAATATGGAGGGAGTGTAATTAGTGTAAAATGATAGAATGACATGGGATCAAAATACGAATATTGTTCAACAATTAATACAAAAATTTAACTGTGTAATAAAATATTAAAATATCAGTTACCAACCCTTGCTATGTTATCCCTTTGTCGCTCTTACACAGACTTTTCCTTTTAAATTTATTTCATAGAACAAGTATGCAATAAGTGAAATCAGGATTATGAGGGGAATGTAATTAGTGGAAAATGATAGAATGACAGGGAATCAATATGGATACCGTTCAATTGAAAATAAATCAAAACATATCTTTGTCTAGACCTTCAGATTCTAATAGTGTTCCCTTTTCAAAACAATAATTCGAACTGGTATTTTCTTTGACAAATTTGCTTGTTGGTTTCCAAATTATTTTACACAATAATTTATATTCCCAAAATTATTTAATAACAATAGCCATTTGTATCCACATTAACATTATATGACAGTCATAACGAACAACATTGCAATCGCTATAAGAAACCACAAAAGACTTTGAGCCACGACCATAACATTAACTTCAATACCTATCCTTTAAAACCAACATGAGCATGTACAATGTTGAAAATCAACTCACATCCATCATTTATTTAACCACTGTTCGATGCAATAAATCTGGACGTTATAACTCTTATTCGGGCCTCAAACATTTCACACACATGTGTCACTTTTACACAATCAACACAATGATTGAACAAAAAATAACATTCAATACTTTGATCACCAACTTCAAATAAATAAGTGGGTACATATCTCTTCCAGAATTACCAAAAAAAGGACCCAACAAAATCGTGCCCAAGTAACCGAGAACGCACAATGCCCCATCAACTTCAACTGGAGTAAACACGATTTCAAAGTAATATTTAGGGTTTAAGACAAAAAGTGGAAGGTAAGAACAGGCGGTTCGACCAAAGAGTTTAGTATTTGAATGGCATAGACAACTCATTCTGTAGGTTCCCTATCAAAATTTACCACAGAATAATAACATGCAATATTGCTCTCAACTGTAAGGGTTTCAAAACAACATACTGCAACTTCCAACATAAAACAAATAGAGCCAACCCCTTTAACATCATTTCATAAAGAGAGACCAAGTATAAACCCATGCTCGACCAAAAAAATGAATAATTCTTTCGTCAACCTCGAGGTGGCATGTTTTCATACTATGTAATGTTTACTAGGCAAGAATGAGGTAGGGTTATAACAAGCAAGCTAACAACTCATGGTTTTACCAAGACAAGGCACAAAATGTTCCAACCTTCCATCATAAAAAACCATAGATTCAAACATGGTGTGGGCATATTTAATCACAGAGACCAGTAATGTCCATATATAGGTGAGGCATTCACAAAGCCCAAAGTTTAAGCAGACTATGATAATCGACTTCCACAGAGAGGCCAAACCCGAAAACCAATCCATGATCAAGCATGCTCCACTGCAATTTTGATTCAACAACCATGTGAAGGATTACACACAATAAGAAGACAACAACCATTTTTGTTTTTAAATGCCAACAGTCCAGAACAACCATCATAAGAAACCAAGGACACAACCCCCCAAAAATAGTTCAAAACATCATAACAACCTTAGAATCACACAAACCACGAGCAACCGGAGCCAAAATTTGATTCAAAGGGAAGAGTAACTCTCATGAATGGAAAAATAAGAAAACCCATGCCTATAAAAGTCTGCGCGAGGAGAAAACTGAGACTGCATACTTCCTTCATGACTAAGCAAGGTGGAGCAACAACAACTACCAAAGCCAAAACAATGCAAGATTGACTAGGGTAACGGGCTCGAGGGGAGTTTGAGTGACGTGTAGTAAATGCATGCTGCTTTTCCCTTCCAACTTCATTGAATTCTTAGTACGAGGCAAGCCCACTCACCATAGCACTACACCATTAATCGACCAAAAACCCAAGATGCCATATCACTTTTGCAAAGTGCGCCACCCCTTGGTAATATTAAAATTCTTCAAATGACCACTTGCTAGGAACACAATCCAACATGAAACTCATATAATGTGCATGACCATAGTACCAATGGTTGAGATCACCCAAATTCTTGCCATGAATAATACAATATCAAAACCAAAATTGAATTATAATTGTTTCATCCACAAGGCAACATATTTTATGAGGGATCATCAAAGCCACTTAGTGCCATGTCTTAATCATCCAACCAACACATATTACCATAACATTTTAAACCACGACTAGAAGAAAAATAAACTGTAGAGAACCATGTTTCTACCATCACACAGACAAGAAAAATATAAGCATTGCTTATCCACCATATTCCAATGAGTATAACAAGGGGGTCCCACCTACTAGTTTATTATTAATATAGTTAGATAATAAAGCTTGGCAATCATTTGAGAGCATAGTATTCATCGTTTTGATTTTAAGAATCAACATTCCCCTTACTCCATACTTAGCCATTTTTTCCATTTTCCCTTCTTTCCACTCTACTCTCCATACTTAGTCATTTTTCACTACTCTCCATATTCCTTTACACTACTCTCCATACTCCTATACTTAGTCAATTTCATGAATGAGGATGTGGGAGCCCTTCCCTCATATTCACCTTCTACTCCCAACTCGACAACCCACATTTATTCAATACTCAATTTGCACTTCCGACTTTCGCATTACCCAAATTGCACCCTTCATGATTTAGTCATTTAATTGAGTTTTACACTTAGTTTTTACCGAGACTTATACTTAGTTTATTTTTGAATTTTGAATACGGATGTGGGAGCCCATACCCTCATTTCCACCTTCCACTCCTAACCCTGCAACCCGCATTTATAGAATACTCAATTTGCACTTCCCACTTCAACATTACCCAAATTGCACCCTCATGATTTAGTCATTTTATTGAGTTTTACACTTAGTTTTTACCGAGTCCTATACTTAGTTTATTTTTTACTTTTGAATGTGGATGCACGGGCCCATCTTATGATTCTACACAATTTTGTTTTCACATCTTATGATTCTATGCAATTCTATTTTCCGATTTTATTATTTCATGAAATTATTCCTAAGTTTTATCCATTTCCCCTCCTTTAGCATATTGGGACACATGGTGGTGACATGGACTTACCATATTGGGACACATGGCAGTGAGGTGGCCCTATCCCTGGGTGACATGTGGAAGTGAGGTGGACCAATCACATTGTGACACATGGCAGTGAGGTGGACCTACCCCTGGGTGACACTTGGATGATATTTATTGGACACACAGATGACTGGGAAAGTGATTTGGTATGATGATTGGCGATGTCGTGGCAACCAAAATTAACATTGTGCACAATCTATGAAGGGCTCCATAGTTCTCTCTATTTCACACAAAAATAATATGGGGATGCATTTTGCTTATAAACATGTATGAGAACTATTCACCAATACATGTGGAATAAATGGGGTGGATTTTTAATCAAGGGCTCATAATTCAGGTGCATAGATCAATAATGGTTGAGTCTCCATCTTCTTGAGGCCATAAATTTTGATACCGATGTCCAAATTGAACGAACGATAGCTTGTTGGAAATATAGAGATGAAAAGGACACTTTGGAATTAGTTTTCATGGCTGAAATCATGACTATCACGCACTGAAATTTAAATTACGGTTGGGACTATTTTCTAGTTTGTCGATGAGTTATTTTGAAAAGTTATTTATTGAAAGAAATTCCTGAGCTTCTAAAGTGGGTCCCAATTGATGGCACAGATATCTAAGTTTATATTTACAAATGAGAAATTAAAAAAATAACTCTAACACTAAAGAAGCTTCAAGAATATTATAAAAGAAGAGGTGAAAGACATTCAAGGGGTTGGTCTGTTGGTTATTATTGGTGGTCAAGAGTTTTTGAAGCGATGGAGAGTTCGCAGGAACAAAGTTTTTCCTTTCCAAGATTTTGTGAATTAGCCTACTCAACTTTCTTCCTCATATTTCTTCCTTCTTGATTCTTTCCATCAGTTTTTCCATGTATGTTTGGAAATAGGAAGATCTGATTCAGATAAACTCTTTCTCTAGATTCTTCCATTCATTTCTCATGATATTTTAGGTCATGAGGAGCAAAGTCCCTGCTTGTAAAAAGGTAAATGAATTTAATTCAATTTGTCTAATTGTCATTGAAATCTTGTTGAGGTTGTTTCATCCCTCTTGTTTCATACATTGTTAAGCTTGTTACATTTGGGTTATTATTATAAATGTCTCCCACAAAGAACCATTTTAGGGTATTACATTATTGATTTCTCAGGCTTTGAGTCTAAAGCATGTGACTTCAAATGTATTGTCCATCAAAATATTTTTTGAGTTGTAATGAAGTGATCATGCAAAGTTATTTGATGACCCATCCATTTTACTTTCTTTCATCTTGCAAAGACATAGCTGATTTTGGGTTCACATCGTTTCAAAAGGAAGGAAGAATATTGTTGAAATAAGACTCCAAACCATGTATATACAAATCTCTACAAACATATTTATGTCTTTTTCTTGAATGCTATGATGTGCTTGACAAGTAAATATGTATATAACAACTTGTATATTTGTATATAAGAGTCCATACATAATGGTTTCATTGGAAGATTTGTTAGGATTTTCTATTGCATCAATTTAAGTTCAAAAGAACAATCTTCCACGTATCAAGAAAGAGGAGTACCAACTCTATAAAAATGTAGGAGGGTTTATCCTCATGATGTTATCTTAAGGACCTTAAAACATTCTTTTAGATCAACAACTTTCACCTTCATCACATATTGCAAGAACTTAATGAATGATAGTGTGGGATAAACAACAATCAATTTGTTTTGTTTTTTGGTCCTTTTTTTCTTTCTAATTTGATAAAAAATATAGTCGAAATTCTTAGTTGGATGTAAAACTATGATTTCAACGAATGCAAATTGAAATTTCAAACTAATTAGTGGATTTTGAATCTATCAAGATGCTCAAAATTACAATTTGAATATCATAAATTTTCATTTGAGTAATTCTTCATCCACTGTATTCTGACAAATGTGGGACGATATGAATGTTGGATAGTCAACGCCATGAAGGAATGACATAACACCTTGTAGAAACAAGGGTGAACTTGAAACACAGAGAATACCTTTGATTTTTAGAATAGATTTTATTTTGGACAAAATCACAATTTTTTTGGTCAATAACATTTTGAAATATTTTGAAACTTCCAAACATACCCTTCATAAAAGGAACTATAATGTGGGAAGTTATTAATGTGAAAATAATAATGATACAATTTTAAAAGTGTTTTGTTAATAATATGAATGAATATTGTTAGGGGTGGCAGGTGCAGGGGGAGTACTTTATGACCCAATGAAGCCAACCTTTACATGGGGCCTTGGTCATTCTTCCAACAACTAGGTTGAGCCCTTGAATGTATTCATGGGTTTAAAACTTCTTCGGGTAGAACACAATAAAGACTTCATTGTAATTGGAGACTCTGAATTGGTCAAGCAACACAATTTAGAAATAACCTACCAAAGAATTGCCAAAGAACGGGAAAAATTCCACACAATAGAATATTTCCATATCTTTCACCATCGAATTAGTAGGGCTGATTCCCTTGCCAAAGATGCTAGGAACCTAGTGCAAGGAAGACTCATGCATAAAGGTGATGCAGGAGCATCTCCCATGTCAAGCGAGCCAACGCAGAAGCGGAAGACAGCTGGACAAGCGCCAACAATTTTTTTTGAATTGTCCCTTGAAGTTGATGCGCTAGATATAAATGAGATCATTTAATGAAGGCGCCTTGGTATAATGTAATCAGACCTTGAGCGCCCCACTCTCGTCTGAAGTACATAGAGGAATTTATAGTAGTTAATGCAGGTAGATAGGAATTTTAATTCTAGATTAGACTGTTTGAGAGCGCAAGAGGGAAAACGAAATATAGACACCCTCATTGTGCATTGTAACATTATTCAGGAATAGTTAGAAGCATTGGAGCATAGAAGAGAAGTAGCAGAGAGCTGTGTAGAAACACCCATGTAAAATTATTTGGATTAATAGAAGAAGTTGATTCAAATTCATGGCGTTGTGTTTGTTCTCTGTGTATGTATGTTGAATGCTATGATCATGAGTATTTACTTCCTGTTATGCATTTGTTTTACATGCTATGTATGAATGATTTCTTGATGAGTGTTTGAAATCTGAGAAGGGAAGTAGAAGAAATGAGTTTCAATTGTTTCTCTATCTGAGCAAGGATTCCTGCAAGGAGTGTAGTTGAAGTCGTCCGCAAGGAGTGCATTGACAGAAGGCTTAGATAGTTTAACTCTTGTTCTCGTTCACCCAGAAGTGAAATTGGGTTATAAGAACCGTGCAAGGAGTGCATAGGCCAAGTGAAGACTCAGAATTGTGAATCTGAGTGAAGTATTGAAGGAATGTTGTTGTAGCTGTGCGCAGAGTCGAGGAGTTCTCAGGTATTTTTAAATATCTGGAGATTGCCGCAAGAAGTGCGTGCAAGGACCCTCTTTGAAGTTGAAATTGTGTGGAAGCTCAGGAGGGATAAAGGTTTTAAGCTCGTCGAAGAGAAGCACTGGAAGTTTGTGCCATGGAGTGTGTGAACCAGGCATTGCACAGTTGCACCACAGGAAGACAAGTTCCACGGAGAAACACTTGGTCATTCTCAAGGAATCGCCAAAGGAAAGAATCGACGGTCAGGATCTTGTGAAGAGGATCTGTAAAATCCCGTCAACCGTCGGATCTGCCAAAGAAGCAAGGAGGTTACAACCACATTCGGGGTTCAAGCTCCAGGAGTCGTGAGTCATTGGATCGTTGATCAGTTACCCGTCAGCCGTCGGATCTGGTAGGAGATGCACGAGGTTTACCATCGGGATTCGAAAGATCGGTAGTCCTGTGGTCGAATGTTTTTCGACATTTGAAACCCCGAAGTCTCGGGAAGATCTGGACCCTCCGTTAGTTGGAACATGTGGTGGAGATCGAGGCGTCAGGAGTTTGGGAGATCAGAAGTCCCATGGATAGGAGATCAGGGAAGTCCATAGTGAAAACCCCGGCATAATTTGCGTCGTCCGTTTAGGGAGACAGGTGTCAGAAATCCGTAGAAAGTCGGGATATTCAGCATCGGGAATCGGAGTTCCCGAGGACAAGAAATTTGGGACATCACAAGTCTCGAAATCCTGGAGAAATCAGGACCGTCCATCAGAGGAGGACGCATGGCAGCAATCGACACCATCGGGGAAAGTCTCGACAGGAAGTTGTTGATCGTCGGTTGGGTCATCGGGATATCAGGGATCCTGGTGACAAAGTGTTTATGCATTTTGGAATTGAAAACCTCAAAACCCCGACAAGGAGGAAGGTTCCACCGTGCAAATAGTTGTCAACACGTCGGAAAGGAGGGAAGCGCCATTGAGGGAGCTAGCTGTCAGTATAGCGGCGAATCGGGATTCGAGGAATCGGGATTCGAGGAATCGGGAATCCCATGAGCAAGTGTTTTTCAACAATTGAAACCCCATAGCCCCGACGAGGGATAAGACTGTGGTCACGGGGATAACGGTCATATGGGCCAAAGCCTATAGCCAAGAGGGCTAACGCGTAAAGAGTGCGTCGAGATTCGAGGAATCGCGAGTCCTAAGGGCATGTGTATTTCAACATTGGAATGCTCGAAACCCGATGGGAGTTATGGCTGCGGTCATATAGGGGAGGTCACGTGGACCAGGCATAGCCAGGAGGGCTAAGGAAACCAAGGAGCGTATCGAGGATCGGGGATCAAGAAAACAAATTGTTTGGACATTGCAAATGTCAAAATCTCTATAGGAGGAATCCCGATCACAAAGTAAAAGGCTAGCATTGATTTCCTGATAGAAGAAGGGGAGATCCCGTGAGAGAGTGTTGTGGGTGAAAAATTCCTGATAGGGAAATAGAAGAACCTTTTAGTTCTTCGGGCTGAGGAAGGAGGCAAGATCCTGTGAGCAGACGTGCCTAGTGGGCGTCCCTATGTCAAGTGGTATCAGAGCTTAGAAAATCTTCTTTGCTTTCTATAGCCGGGAGAAGTAGAATTCACCATGCCACCAAGGAGAAGGGATAGACAATCACCCGATTCAGGGGAGGAAAGGGAAATTTCCAGAGGAAGGGGTAGGCAAGTGCAGAATCCAGAAGTAGAAAGAGAACTGCATAACTTACGCTCTATGATTGTGGACATGGATATAAGACAAAGGCGCAAAGCTTATGTAGGAGATATCAGTGAGTTTGAAAATGAAGATGATGCTAGACATGGAGAAGAAGAAATCCCAGCAGAAGATGTAGCAAATGATCGCTTACTTAAAGCTGTTGCAAGAATGGGTGCAAAGGTGAAAATGGACATTCTAGTTTATGAGGGAAATCTGGATGTAGAAGAGCTTCTAGAATGGATTAGAGATCTGGACACTTACTTCGACTATGAAGATATCGAAGAGGACAAGAAAGTCAGACATGCCATCATGAGATTAAAAGGACATGTAGCCTTGTGGTGGGATGAACTACAAGCTGACAGGTGTTGCCAAGGCAAGCAAAAAATTAAGAGCTGGGACAGGATGATTGCAAAGATGAAGGAAAATATTATTCCCAGGGACTATCAAATTTCTCTGTTCAGGAGGATGCAGAACCTGAGACAAAAGCTGATGACAGTAAAGGAGTATACTGAGGAATTTTACAGGTTGAATATCAGGGCAGGTCATCGCGAAAGAAATGACGAAAAAGTGGCTAGGTATATGAATGGCCTGAGATATGAGATTCAGGATGAAATGAGTATGGAAACCATCCTAACGATGGAGGATGCTTATCAAATGGCTCTAAAAGCTGAAGAGAAGCTGAGCTGAAAGCAAAGTCAGAGGGGCCGAGGCAGGAGTCAGCCCAGAGGAAAATCAATTGCCCAGGATAAATATTAGAAGCCCAGGGACGACTAGAAGAAACCTCAGACTCGTACTGAGAGAGGTGGAACCTCACAGTGAGGGAAATACACATAGCAAAGAGAACAACATACTGAGCAGAGGGGAGGATATGCTGATAATAATAGGTTTCCTCGTACCAGAGGTAGAGGAAGAGGAAGAGGTGGAGTAATCACATGCTTCACATGTGGAAAGAATGGGCACAAGTCTTATGAGTGTCCTGAAAAAAAGAAAGAGGTTGGAGAGACTCACATCGCCGAGGCACAGAGGCGAGATGTTGAGGCAAAATACACTGAAGGCGAAAGATCACTGGTGATACGAAAAGTCCTTTTGACACTAGAGAAAGAGGTGGAAAGTTCAGTCCAAAGGACCAGACTTTTCAGAACAACTTGCAAGACCAAGGGTTGGGCATGCAAGGTCATTGTGGACAGCGGTAGCACGGATAATCTCGTTTGAACCGAGATGGTAGAAAAGCTGGAGCTGGAGACGACTGATCATCCATGTCCATATAAAGTTTCATGGCTACAAAAGGGACATCAGGTAAATGTCACCAAACAATGTTTAGTTGAATTTAAGATAGGAGAATATGATGATAAGATTCTATGTGATGTCATTCCTATGGATGTTTGTCATCTATTGCTGGGTAGACCATGACAATATGATAGAAATGTGATTCATGATGGGAGGATGAACACATACACCCTGGAGAAGAATGGAAGAACTCATATGTTGCATACAATTGAGGATAAGGAGGTGAAGCCGGAAGTAAGCAATACAGTACTTCTCATGAGTGGGAAGGAACTTCTTACGGAGGTTAAGAAGAAGGAGGAACCGCAATTTTTTGTGGTCAAAAAACCTAAGATTGTTCTGACTAGCACGAGAGTGGATGATTTTCCAGGAGAAGTTCAGGAACTGCTGGAAGAGTTCGCTGATATAGTAGTGGATGAATTACCTCGTTCGTTGCCACCATTGAGAAGTGTGAGTCATCATATCGATCTCATACCAGGAGCCAGTTTGCCAAACAAAGCCGCATACAGATTAACGTCGTAGGAGAATGAAGAAGTCAAAAGACAAGTCCAGGAGTTGTTGGACAAAGGTTTGGTCAGGGAAAGCTTGGGTCCATGTGCTGTTCCGACGGTACTTAGTCCAAAGAAAGATGAAGGCTGGAGGATTTGCACTGATTCAAGGGCGATTAACAAGATAACCATCAGGTACAGGTTTCCATTATCGAGGATGGATGATTTAATGGATTTCTTGAGTGGAGAAAAATTATTTTCAAAGATTGATTTGAAAAGCGGATATCACCAGATTCACATGAGAGAAGGTGATGAATGGAAAACAACATTCAAGACAACCGAAGGTTTGTATGAATGGCTTGTTATGCCATTTGGCTTAACAAATGCGCCAAGTACCTTTATGAGGTTGATGAATGAAGTCCATAAGGATTTCATCAGAAAATTTGTTATCATATATCTGGATGATATACTGATTTTCAGTAAAACGGAGGCTGAACATCTGAAGCATTTGGCCATTGTGATGAAGAGATTACAGCAAGAGAAGTTGCTGATAAACATAAAGAAGTCCTCGTTCATGAAGACAGAGCTCATTTATTTGGGGTTTGTTATTTCAGCAAATGAGTTGAGGATGGATCCAGATAAGGTGGAGGTAATTAAGAATTGGCCATCACCGAGGAACATATTTGAGGTGAGAAGATTTCACGGATTGGCTAGTTTCTACCAAAAGTTCATTAGGAATTTCAGTGGAATTATCACAGCAATGATGGACACAGTGAAGAAAAGACATAAATCTTTTCACTGGACTGAAGAGGCTGAGAAGAGTTTCAATTTGTTGAAAAGGAAGATTACGGAACAACCAATTCTGGTGTTGCCGGATTTTCAAAAGACACTTCAGGTGAAATGTGATGCAAGCGGGTTTCCAATAGGAGAAGTCTTAAGTCAAGATGACAGACCAATTGCATATTTCAGCGAGAAGCTGAATGAAGCGAATGTGAAGTATTCCACATATGATAAGGAGTTTTATGTCATCATCCAGGCATTGAATAAATGGAGACACTATTTGATTCTGAAGGAATTTGTTTTATATAGTGATAACCATGCATTGCAGTTTGTGACTTAACTGGAAAAGTTGAACCAGAGGCATGTTAAATGGGTTGAATACATGCAAAATTTCACTTTTGTGATAAAACATATTTCTGGTACTGCTAACAAAGTTGCTGATGCTTTGAGCAGGAAGTGTTTGCTGTTGCAGGAGTTCAAAGTCAAGACGTTAGGTTTTGATGATCTCAGAGACATGTACGCAGATGATCCAGACTTTAAGGAAGCATATGAAGCAATTGAGAATCTAGTTCTCAGAGATAGCAACAAATGGGTTGAATACATGATCCAGGAAGGATTGCTATTCAGAGGCAATCAATTGTGTATTCCAAATTGCTCCATGAGGGAGAATCTGCTGAAGGAAAAACACAGTGGAGGATTAGCCGGACACTTCGGTGATGATAAAACATTTGCAAAGCTGAGCGAGTCATACTTTTGGCCAGGGATGCGATCAGAGGTCAAGAGATTTGTAGACAGATGCAAAATTTGCCAGTATTCAAAGGGAAGGAAGCAGAATGCGGGTTTTTATCAACCATTGCCCATACCTGAGAAGCCGTGGGATGAAATTAGCATGGATTTCATATTGGGATTGCTAAGGACGCAAAGAGGATTTGGTTCGATCTTTGTGGTAGTGTATAGGTTTTCCAAGATGGCACATTTTATCCCATGTCAGAAAACCAGTGATGCGACACACATCACGAATCTGTTTTTCAAAGAAGTCGTTCGACTTCACGGCTTACCAAGGAGTATTGTTTCGGACAGAGATACAAAGTTCTTAGGACACTTTTGGAGGACATTATGGAAGAAGTTGGGGACTAACTTGTTGTTTAGTTCAGCTTATCATCCTTAGACGGATGGACAGATAGAAGTGGTGAACAGAAGTCTGGGAGACTTGTTGAGGAGCCTGGTGGCGGAGCACCACAACAGTTGGGACAATACATTGCCGCAGGCAGAGTTTGCGTATAATGAATTAGTGAATAGAAGTACAGGCCAGAGTCCATTCCATATTGTATATGGCACACATCCGAGAGGAGTTTCTGAATTGAGAGATTCGGAATAGGCTACTACTAGGAGCGCTAGTGCAGAAGAATTCGCAGAGGCGATGAAAGAACTTCACAGCCGGGTGAAGGAGTGACTGCGGAATTCAAGTCAGGAGTATAAGTAGAGAGCAGATCAACATTGAAGATGAATCCAATTTGAGGTTGGTGACTTGGTTCTGGCACACTTGAGGAAAGAAAGGTTCCCAAGAGGAACATACAATAAATTGAAGATGAAGAAAATCGAACCATGCAAGGTCTTAAAGAAAATGGGAGAGAATGCTTATGAGATTGAATTACCCAATGGGATCGGAATTTCTTCGATATTCAATGTCTCAGATTTATACCCATATAAACTTGAGGAAGCAGGAGCAGAAGGTGAACAACCAGTGGTTTAGTGGAAAAAGCATATGCCAGTTGCAGAGAAGCCACAAATGGAGCAGATACTGGATAAACGAGTGGGTAAGAAGACCAAAAGGAAAGAATACTTTGAATATTTGGTCAAGTGGAAGGACCATCCAGTTGAAGATGCCAGCTGGGAGACTGAAGCATGGACAGACTGTGCAGGAGCTCATGGACAAGAGCCCATGAAAGTTTTCAAGTGAGGGAGTATGATGCAGGAGCATCTCCCATGTCAAGCGAGCCAACGCAGAAGTGGAAGACAACTGGACAAGCGCCAACACAAATTTTTGAATTTTCCCTTGAAGTTGATGCACCATATATAAATGAGATCATTTAATGAAGGCACCTTGGTATAATGTAATCAGACCTTGAGCGCCCCGCTCTCGTCTGAAGTAGATGGAGGCATTTATAGTAGTTAATGTAGGTAGATAGGAATTTTAATTCTAGATTAGACTGTTTGAGAGCGCAAGAGGGAAAACAAAATATAGACACACTCATTGTGAATTGTAACATTATTTAGGAATAGTTAGAAGCATTGGAGCATAGAAGAGAAGCAACAGAGAGCTGTGTAGAAACACCCATGTACAATTATTTGGATTAATAGAAGAAGTTGATTCAAATTCATGGCGTTGTGTTTGTTCTCTGTGTATGTATGTTGAATGCTATGCTCATGAGTATTTACTTCCTGTTATGCATTTGTTTTACATGCTATGTATGAATGATTTCTTGCTGAGTGTTTGAAATCTGAGAAGGGAAGTAGAAGAAATGAGTTTCAATTGTTTCTCTATCTGAGCAAGGATTCTTGCAAGGAGTGCAGTTGAAGTCGTCCACAAGGAGTGCGTTGATAGAAGGCTTAGATAGTTTAACTCTTGTTCTCGTTCACCCAGAAGTGAAATTGGGTTATAGGAACCGTGCAAGGAATGTTCAGGCCAAGTGAAGACTCAGAATGTGAATCTGAGTGAAGTATTGAAGGACTGCTGTTGCAGCTATGCGCAGAGTCGAGGAGTTCTTAGGTATTTTGAAATATCTGGAGATTGACACAAGAAGTGCGTGCAAGGACCCTCTTTGAAGTTGAAATTGTGTGGAAGCTCAGGAGGGATAAAGCTTTTAAGCTTGTCAAAGAGAAGCACTGGAAGTTTGTGCTGTGGAGTGTGTGAACCAGGCGTTGCACAGTTGCACCGCAGGAAGACAAGTTCCGCGGAGGAACACTTGGTCATTCTCAAGGAATCGCCAAAGGGAAGAATCGACGGTCAGGATCTTGTGAAGAGGATATGTAAAATCTCGTTAACCGTTGGATCTGCCAAAGAAGCAAGGAGGTTACGACCACGTTCAGGGTTCAAGTTCCAGGAGTCGTGAGTCATTGGATCGTTGATCAGTTACCCGTCAGCCGTCGGATTTGGCAGGAGCTGCACGAGGTTTACCATTGGGATTCGAAAGATCGGTAGTCCCGTGGTCAAATGTTTTTCGACATTTGAAACCCTGAAGTCCCGAGAAGATCTGGACCGTCCGTTAGTTGGAACACGTGGCGGAGATTGAGGCGTCAGGAGTTCGGGAGATAATAAGTCCCGTGGATAGGAGATCGGGGAAGTCCATAGTGAAAACCTTGGCATAATCTGCGCCATCCGTTTGGGGAGACAGTTGTCAGAAATCTGAAGAAAGTCAGGATATTCAGCATCGGAAAATCGGAGTTCTTGAGGACAAGAAAGTTGGGACATCACAAGTCTCGAAATCCCGGAGAAAGCGGGACCGTCCATTAGAGGAGGACACATGGCAACAATCGACGCCATCGGGGAAAGTCCCGACAAGAAGTTGTTGATCGTCGGTTGGGTCATCAGGATATCAGGGATCCTGGTGACAAAGTGTTTACGCATTCTGGAATTGTGAACCTCGAAACCACAACAAGGAGGAAGGTGCCACCGTGCAGATAGTTGTCAGCACGTTGGAAAGGAGGGAAGCGCCATTGAGGGAGCCAACTGTCAGTATAGCGGCGAATCGGGAATCCCGTGAGCAAGTGTTTTTCAGCAATTGAAACCCCGTAGCCCTGATGAGGGATAAGACTATGGTCACGGGGATAATGGTCATATGGGCCAAAGCCTATATCCAGGAGGGCTAACACGTAAAGAGTGCGTCAGGATTCGAGGAATCGCGAGTCCTGAGGGCATGTGTATTTCGACATTGGAATGATCGAAACCCCGATGGGAGTTATGGCTGCCGTCATATAGGGGAGGTCACGTGGACCAGGCATAGCCAGGAGGGCTAAGGTAACCAAGGAGCGTATCGAGGATCGGGTATCGGTAAAACAAATTTTTTGGACATTGCAAATGTCAAAATCCTGATAGGAGGAATCCCGATCACAAAGTAAAAGGCCAGCATTGATTTCCCGATAGAAGAAGGGGAGATCCCGTGAGAGAGTGTTGTGGGTGAAAACTTCCCGATAGGGAAATAGAAGAACCTTTCAGTTCTTTGGGCCGAGGAAGGAGGAAAGAGCTTGTGAGTGGACATGCCTAGCGGGCGCGCCTGCGTCAAATGGGTTCTCCAAAATATAAAACATACCTTACACTTATGCATTTGGATTTTTTTTTTTTTTTTTGATATGACCCTTCCCATCCTGATTCTCATGCCATCACCATCATCATCAACCATACACTTGGAAAAATTTCTATGCCCACGCCTGATTAGAAGCACCACTTGGAACACTTCTCGAATAATGCATACTCCATATTTTAAGTGGTATTTGATAACACTTATGCCAGAATGTGGGATATTTCCTTCCTTCGGTTATTTGTCATCATACATGTACCCTTTGATCATCTCTCTCTTGTCAAACCACATGGATATATGCGAGGTACATTGCTATTCTGGGATATACAGAGTAATCAAGGATGCTTGGCTCTATCCTTTGTTCATCAACTTGGGACTTTTCCACCACCATAGTTGGACATTAGCCGCTTCTTGTTTTCTCATTTGCATTAGTAGAAAATTTGAGCACTTTGGGATCGTGAGAACCATGTGGAGATGTAGCAAGTCGTCTTGCTAATGCTCCTCTTGTGAAACAAGGATAATTAAAGACACTGTGTGGGCTCAACGTCATGAATTGGATATTCAGAAGGGATAATTCACCCATATTGAGACAAAACTCCAAGAAAAATAACAAAGGAATGATACGAAGACAACACTAATATTGAAGGTGGTGAACATACATGCTCGCCAAATCCTCTTTCTTCAACAAGAAAATCAAGAATTCTGACATGCTCAGATCCAATGAGTTACAATTCAACAAACTCAAGTCTCCTCCAAAGGCTCCCTAACATCGCAGGAAGTTGAACAAAAGTTTCATCCCAGACAAGAACATATAGTGAAAGTAGAGCATCCACAAGAAGTGGACACCACCCTCAAACTCAATTAGACAGGTTCTATGCTATGTAAAGTTTTTTTATCTTTTACACTCCTTTATTAGAATTTACAATTGGAGAAACAATAACAATTTTGTAAAAAAAATAGAGTCACTTGGATGGAAAGAGATGGAACTTTCTTTCCAAAACAACATATTTTCTATCCTTTTTGAAACTCATGTACTATCTTATGAGTCAACCTCTTTTTTAATACAAATCTAACCATTCTTGTTAAAAAAAATATGAATGAGTATTGTTTTTTTTTTTGTAAGCTATCCTAAAGACATTATATTATCAAATTTGAGATATACATGGACTGTGTTGTTGGCCTGCCACTAGGGAAACCAGACCAACAACACAACATCAGATTGCTTGGAGTGATATGAAAATAGAGTCTTTTGAACATAAAAGTATGGTAAATTCTAGAAAGTAAGCTATCTCCTATGATTATTACAAAAACTAACTGACCATGATAGTATGAGGGTTGACCACGTGGTTGTCTGCCTCAATGGTCTACCCTTCTTGAATCCTCTTCCCTGACACCCGATACGGGGGACATGAATGAGTATTGTTTAATCTAGATATTTGTGTAAATATAATAGATATTATATAATTTGAGTTTCTTTATTTGTAATCTATTCTTTTTTCAATATTTTCTCCATAGAGATGTTAGAATTTGAGTTATTTTTTTGGCAATCCAATCCATTTTTAATATTGTTTCCATACACAAAGTATTGTGTTTTTATTTTTATTATTATTATTTTTTACATTAGTGGTGAGTTCCCCATAGTTTGAGGGTGCTAGAATAACCTAATGGGATACCCTAGAATATCATAATGAGATGCTCACTACTAGTTTCCATGGGCTTTGAACCATGACCCCAATCTTGTTGTCACTTAGTCCATAACTAATTGGTCTCCATCGAGTATCATGTTATGCCATTTTATATAAGAGCATGGGAACTCAACTATGATGTTATACGAAATAATGCAAAACATATAAGTTATATTTTCAAATATAATTGAATAGGTTGGAAGTGGACATATTTGCAAACATTCTAACCTATTTGCATTTATTGGTGGTTTTTGAAAATTTTCTTGTCATACAATCTTTGTTCCATTCCCTCCTTCCTCCCCCATCTCTTAATCTCCATCACTCCATTTATTTGTGTGCAACACTACTTCATCCCACATCCATGTCTTTTTTATTGTTTCCCTCCCACTATTCATCTCTCCCTTGATCTCACACAACCCATCCATGTAACCTATCTTCATCATAACTTAGTCATTCATTCATAATAATAATAATCTAATTTAAGCTCATAGCCTAGTCATACAACAAATTAGCGTACAATATCCCCCTATTTGTTGGACAAGGAACCCCTCCCTGCAACATTTTCATTACTAAGTTTATAGAAGAGTACATACCACACCCCACTCCACTCCATCCCCTCATAATAACTTTTGACAATTTTTGCAATAAGCCAATGGATAGCTCTCAATCACATCTCATGTAAGTGTGTCACTCTACTTTTCACTCTAACCTTTGGATATAGTCATCACATATACACATTCTTTTTCTTTTTTCTTCTTTTGTTTCAACACTAATATGGGTTTTTTTCTATGATTAATATATATTTAAGAGGGGTTAAGAAGGCCTTTTGTAATGTCCTCCATCTCTTGATGAAGAGGGTTGGAGAGACTCAATAGTATAGATTTCCCCACTAGACTATAGTCTCAGTCATATCGGGGACAAAGTCAACCATAAATCACAATATTCTAAAGTTAAGTTGACTTTGTGGAAAAAGGGTAACTCAATGAAAAAAAATAAAAAGACGAGTTAGGTTAAGAATTAAACCTAGGGGTAAACTAACTCAATGGAAGAATAGATTGGATCTATAAAGGAAAGGGCAGGGCACACTCCTTATTCATTCTGGATTATTATCTTATTTGCATTGGAGCTCTTGAGCACAATCACTTTTGAGGGTTTTGAGTCTAAAACCCTAGAGATCAACTTAGTGGTGAAAGATCCCACCTTCCTTGATCCAGGCTTGGCCTTAGAGGTGAAATAATCCTCCCACACCATTATACAGTGTTGCAGGTTGGTTCTATAGGAATTTTCTAGGCTACGATGCAATCCAGGGGGGTTTCCAGCTAGGGGGCACACCATCTTGGAGATATTGGTTCGATCTGGAGGAAGCAGGAGGAATTTGGGAAAAGTAATACCCGGGTTCTCTTCGTAGGGTCCCTGGCATCATTCTTGGTCTATTCCAGAGGAGTTTATCCTTGCAATTTATTTATGTGAGCTTAAAAGGAATTATAGAGAAGGAGGGCGTATTACAGAAAGTGGTTTAAAATTTTTGGAGGCTCAAATCTTCATAGATTGGCTTGAGACTTCATCATCTTGGTAGCAGTGGCCTGATCTATGATCTAGTAGATTTTGGTGGCATTTAGAGATTCCTAGAGGGGAGAACGTACCCTCTTTGACTTTATCAAACCAGGGAGGGCGCAATCCAATTTAGGGATTGTCTATTTGGAAGAGCAACATTTCTCATATTAACTTGAGATTGGAACTAGAGGTTTCTATCACCCCGATATACATTCTAGGTGAGTTTTGGATGATTTGGAGGTCAGGAAAGGGTGGGCCGAAACTTGAGGCTTTGAAAGCATCCATAGCAGGGCGCAATTGAGCCAGTCAAGGAGGTTTGATAGGGCATTGAACAATTTCTTCTATCTTCAGTCAGATCTGCTTGTTGGTGGCCTTTGGAGGCTTGGATCTCTTCTCTTACAACCTTTAAGAGGCATTTATCTTTGTATTGTTCTTCTTATTGTATCAGCTGGCATCCCATTTTGTTATTATTGGGGATTTCATCTAGATCTCCAAATCTCTTGTATATGGGGTCTCCTTACTATCTAAATAAAGGTCAAATCTGACATTTTTGATTCTCTACTGGTGTTTTTCTATCTCTTGTCTTGTTTATGATTGTATGATTCATATCTATCAGTATATCAACATTCAATAATCCCATACACATCTTTACGGATACACCTGCAAATAAATGAACAACATAACAAACAATAAACAATTAGTGTTCTGAGAAAAAAAATTGGCTCAAGAACATTACATTGGTATCAGAGCATTGATCCTCTCAGCCAGTGGGGGTTAGCACATGCAAAAATTCAGTGGCATTTACATGGGAAGACATAGGAAACAGGTATGTGAGATAGAGGCCGAAATGGAAGGATCAGGTGAGGATAGTGAACCACAGATTCTAGCAGGGTTCGCTAAGGAGTTGAAACAATCCATAAATCTGACACAAAGCACCCTTGTGCATCATCTATAGGAGAACCCAGAAACAATATGTAGGGTACAGGTGGAAATGACAGAGGCTATGAGAAAGGTAAGTGAAATCCACGAGAGGGTGTCACGACTCTTGATGCGGATGACTCATGGAGGGAAAGGTCCAGTAGTTTATGCCAATAGAGAGGCTAGTGGATCTCATGGAGGGACTAGACATCAATAGAAGCATCACCCCCATTATCACACTGAGGGACAGATCTATGGAGGAGGTGAACCATAGGGACAAACATACAACATGACCACCCCTAGACCCTATCTACCTACATTCTTGGATACTCAACCACAACACAACTATGAGGATGAGATTGAGGATAATTTTGAGCAGTATGCCAGGGAGTATCATGCCTTAAGTGGAGGGTTTCAGAGGCAAGTCACGTTAGATCAGTATTGCGAGATCAAATTTAGGGGAAAACCGAAATGATATCAAAGGCCCAATTATGAACTGGAGCGTAGGGTAGAAAAAATAGAAATCCCTTATTTTGATGGATCTGCTAAGGTGACAACACAAGAATGGTTGCATAAGCTGGATACCTACTTACCGCTTAACCCCATGAGAGAGATGGATGCCATCAAATTTTCCACCATGTACTTAGATGGTAAGGCTCATGATTGGTGGTACCATGGGTTAACCACTTTGGGTCACAATCATATTACATCTTACAAAGAGTTCACACAGAGGCTCATTGACAGATTTCACCAGGGGGATCCAGAGCTACCTTTAAGGGAGATCACACAGCTCAGAAAGACAAGATCATAGAAGGATTACACAAAAGATTTCTAGAGGCTAGCAGTGATGGTACAGGATGTGTCTCAAGAGATACTTATGATGATTTTCACAAAAGGGTTGATGGAACCCTTGAGGGGTTGGGTTAAGGCCTTTAAGCCTACCAACTTACATGATGCCATCTGGAAGACTAGATACTTAGGTTCAACAGCTAAGATGAGATTCACCTCTAGACCTCCCAATCAAGGGGGTAGAGAGAAAATACCTCCTATTAGCCAAGGAGGAAGAGACCCAAGGGGGTTTTCCCAAGGAAGGGGCAGGATGCATGAGCCCACTTGGAGGGAAATGAGGAGGAAGCAATTGTGTTTCACCTACAAGGAACCATGGGACCCAACACACAAGTGCATGGGTAAGGGAAAACCCCACTACATTGAGGTAATCTCAGATGATGAGGGGGATGAAGATTTTTGTTGGTTGTGGAGCCTGATTATCTTCCTGATTTAGAGGTCTTTTACTTTCAGCCGTGTTTATACCCCATGAAGTATTTACAACCCAGAAGTATGTACACTCTTCCACGTGGGGGAGTGCAGAGGGGGGGTACCCCTTCTACAGGGTCTGGGGGGGCTATCCCCTCGACTGGGGGGTCTGGGGGCAAGTGGGCCCCCAACGGGGGTTTGGGAGTGAAGCCCCCAAAGCAAAAATTGCCTTGTAAAAGTATATTGTAATTTAATTGTAAATCTGGACCATTCATTATAAGGTCGCAGATCTAACGATAGAGATTATGTTAGGGTTTTTTTCCCTAGAAGGCAACCCTCTTTTATGAGGGAAATGTATTGTGGCTATGTATGTTGGCGAGTATTGTATTATGAGAGAGGATACTGTGAGAGAAAGAAGAGGAAGTTACAACAGGTTTTGCTGTAGGTTGTATCCCTTCATTTTGCTGGATAATAATAAAGAAAGGACCTGGCAATTTCTCTAGTGGACGTAGCCCACAATGGGTGAACCACGTAAATCTGTGTCTCTCTTGTATTGTGTATCTTCTGTGTTTTGTTTCCGCATTTTTTTTATTTTATTGCTCCGCGGTCCTATTTTTCTAACAACTTGTATCAGAGCGTAAGGTAACTCGCAACAAAAGAGGGTTCCTGGTTCGAGTGGGAGCAATGATGGAAGATGGAAAGTTTAGGGTCGAGAAATTTAACGACCAAAACTACCAGTTATGGAAGATGCAGATGGAAGATTATTTATATCAGAAGGATCTATTCCTACCATTGAGCGGAGTAGCAAAGAAGCCGACGACCATGAAGGA
>ML778049.1:357187-383774 GCA_009831015.1 Picea engelmannii | reverse complement strand
GTCTTCAAGAATGAAGATGAAGATGAGAAATTTTCCAGGTCCAAGAAGGTTCAGAGTCCAGCATATACAACAGCGGTGGAGTTGTTGAGATCAGTCTCCAAGTGGGAGATTGTTGGTTGTGGATCCTGATTATCTTCCTGATTTAGAGGTCTTTTACTTTTAGCCGTGTTTATACCCCATGAAGTATTTACACCCCAGAAGTATGTACACTCTTCCACGCAGGGGAGTGCATAGGGGGGGTACCCCCTCTGCGGGGTTCGGGGGGTCTGGGGGAAAGTGGGCCCCTAGCGGGGGATCAGGGCCGAAGCCCCCAAAGCAAAAATTGCCTTGTAAAAGTATATTGTAATTTCATTGTAAATCTGGACCATTCATTATAAGGTCCCATATCTAATGATATAGATTATGTTAGGGGTTTTTTTCCCTAGAAGGCAACCCTCTTTTATGAGGGAAATGTATTGCGGCTATATATGTTGGCGAGTATTGTATTCTAAGAGAGGAGACTGTGAGAAATAAGAGGAAGTTACAACGGGTTTTGTTGTAGGTTGTATCCGTTCATTTTACTGGATAATAATAAAGAAAGGACCTGGAAATTTCTCTGGTGGACGTAGCCCACACTGGGTGAACCACGTAAATCTGTGTCTCTCTTGTATTATGTATCTTCTGTGTTTTGTTTCCGCATTTGTTTTATTTTATTGCTCTGTGGTCTTGTTTTTCTAACAATTTTGACCACCTACAAAACATGGAGGATAAAAATCCAGGACAGACAGAAGAGGAGGATGCTAGTCACGACCCTACAATAGATGATAAGGTAACCATTGCATCCATCAACGGGTTACATTAATTTAACACCTTCAGGATGAGAGGAGTGCTACAGGGGCAGAAGGTATCAGTTCTCATTGATGGAGGTGCCTCACACAACTTCATTGACTCAACATTACTGCAAATAAGGCACATACCGACAATGGAATTTGAGGGATTTTGTGTGGAGGTAGCAGGTGGATGCACCATGCCTTGTGCTAGGTACATCCTAGGGATGAAACTTACCTTGGGAAGAAATGATTTGGCACATGATATTCTATGTGATGGATCTTCCAGACACCAACATCATCCTAGGATTACAATGGATTAGTACATTGGGGCCAATCACCACAAATTACAAAACCATGAAAATGTCTTTCACAGAAGAAACATGAAAGAAGGTGGTTCTCAGGGGTATGATAGGAAACACACCAAGGGTGGTGACAACAAAGCGCATGGAGGCCATCTTCCAGAGAGAAGACATCGCTTATGTAGTAGAATGCATAATTTCAATCAGAGTAGACAAAACGAGGGAAACACACTACGTACCAGAGATCAAGACAATCATGGATAGGAAAAACAAGGTCTTTGAGCCTATACCACCAGGGACACCACAATATAGGAGGTTTGAGCACATCATAGAGTTGGAGGAGGGTGTGAAACCTATCATCACCACTCCTTACAGACACCACAAGAAGTAGGACACAATTTCAAAGGAAATTAAGGAGTTGTTGGATATGGGTCACATCATGTCGAGTTCTAGTCCCTTTGAATATTCAGTAGTGCTAGTGAAAAATAAATATGGAACAATGCACATGTGCATTGACTACAGGGATCTAAAGAAGAAGACCATGAAAAATAGATATCCCATCCCACGGATTGATGATATATTGGATGAGCTCCATGGGGCAATATATTTCACAAGGATTGACTTGTGCTCCGGCTATCACGAGATAAAGATGAGGGAGAAAGATATTTCCAAGACTGCTTTCTGGTGTCACTATGGACATTATGAGTTTCTATTCATGCCTTTTGGGCTGGCTAATTTGCACTATCCACCTTCCAATCGTGCATGAATCAGTTCTTAAAAAAGAAGCTAAGGAAGTTCTTATTAGTCTTCTTTGATGATTTACTGATCTATAGCAAGACTTGGGATGAGCACCTTCAGCATGTGGAATCAATTTCGAGTATTATGGAGGAGCAATCCTTATATTCCAAGGAGTATAAATGTGAATTTGGGATAACATAGCTACTTTATTTAGGAAACATTATTTGAGTAAAGGGGGTACATGTACTTCAAGAAAAGATACAATCCATCATCGACTGGCCCACACCGAAGACACTCACTGAGTTGAAGGGGTTTTTGGGTATCTGTTGCTATTACAGGAAGTTTGTCAAAGGATTTTCTCAACTTTATGCACCTTTGACTGATTTGACCAAGAAAGGGGCCTTCAAATGGAACCCAGAAGCACAGACCACCTTTGAAAAAATGAATAAAGTAATGAGTACATGCTCGATATTGGCCCTTGCATACTTCGCACAACCCTTCACAGTGGAGTGTGATGCATCAGGGGAAGGCATTGGAGCCATACTTATGCAAAATGGGCACCCAATTGTCTATGAAAGTCGAAAGTTGAAAGGTCCTGAGCTCCTCTACACCATCTATGACAAATAAATGCTAGCCATCATGCATGCATTGGCTAAGTTCATACATTATTTAGTTGGGGAAAAAATTGTAGTGGGGACAGATCACATCAACCTCAAGTACTTCCTAGACCAGAAGGACTTGAATGAAAGGAAACAAAAGTAGGTGAGCAAAATCTAGGCATATGACTTCGACATAGAATTTTTCAAAGGAAAGAATAATGTGGTAGCACACACTTTGTATAGAAGACCATTGGTTTATGCCATGACCGATATTTCGGTGGATTGGAAGGCTCACCTCTTGGTGGAATATTCAAAGAATAAATTTTCTTGTGAAGTAATGGATGGACAGGTGATATATAACAATTCTAGGATTATCGATGATATTATATACTGCAAGGGTCAAATTTTCTTGGTTCTTGGATCAGTCTTCAAGACCAAGGTGTTACATGCATGCCATGATTCACTAATGGTAGGGGACCAAGGATCAAGACATAGAGAAAGGTACATGAAAGGTTTTCTTGGAAGGGGTTAAAAGAAGATGTGATGAGCCACATCAAGGAGTGCATCACTTGCCAAGCCAAAAAAGATGAACACACTCACCCAACATGACTACTACAACCACTTCCCATTCCAAATAAGAAGTGGGAGAGAATATCCATGGATTTCATCACAGGGTTTCCCAAGGTACAGGGCAAGGACTGCATTTTCGTAGTGTTGGACAAGTTGATGAAGTTTGCACACTTTTTTTTTCCATTGCCACAGATTTCAATGCAACACAGGTTGCATATCTATTCTTTAGGGATGTTTTCATATCACATGGGCTGCCCAAAACCATAGTGAGTGATAGGGATAACAGGTTCATGAGCACTTTCTGGCAGGAGCTCTTCAGACTAGTAGGTACGACCCTGACACCTAGTACCAATTATCACCCGTAGACGGATAGCCAGACAAAGATAGTCAACAAATGGGTGGAAGGCTACCTCAGAAACTATGTGGCAGGAAAACATAAGGCATGGGTCAAATGGATTCACTTGGGGGAATATTGTTACAACACCACTTATCATATGTCCATTGGTATGACACCATTCAAGGACTTATACAACTATGACCCTCTCTCTTTTGTAGAGATTTCCTTCAGAGATAGCAGGGCTCCCATGGTTCAGGACTTGATTTAGTAGAGTCAGGACATCCTCATAGAATTGAAGGATCACCTACAGAGGGAACAAAATCAACAGAAGGTACAAGCGGACAAGCACAGAGTTGAGAGCACCTTTGAGGTCGGTGACTTGGTTTATTTGAGGCTTCAACCATACCGACATGCATCTATTAAGAGAAGTGGTGAAAAGAAGCTCCATCCCCGTTTATTTGGTCCATACAGAGTCAACAGGAGGGCAGGAGCTGCATATTATGAGTTGGATCTACCACAGGGAAACAAAATACATAATGTCTTTCATGTTTCATGTTTGAAAAGGGCCATCGGCAAGCATATCACTCCTATCGAGAAATTTCCACCCATGGATGAAGAAGGACATTTGGTACTCATACTAGAGGAGATACTTGAAGTTAGGGAGAGGAAGCTAAGTAAAATAAGCATCAGAGAATATTTGGTTAAGTGGAAGAATCTACCTGTGGAGGATGCCAAGTGGGAAGGGGAGCAGTTGATCCAAGAGACATGTTCAGAATTGCTTGTGGGAAAGCAATTTCTAGCAGGGGAGATTGTAATGTACCCCACCTCTTGATGAAGAGGGTTGGAGAGACTCAGTAATCTAGATTTCCCCACTAGACTATATTCTTAGGCATATTTGGGACAAATTCAACTAGAAATCATAATATTCTAAAGTTAAGTTGACTTTGTGGAAAAAGGGTAGCTAGACGAAGAAAAATAAAAAGATGAGTTAGGTTAAGAGTTAACCCTAGGGGTAAACTAACTCAATGGAGGAATATATTTGAGCTACAAAGGAAAGGGCGCGACACACTCCTTATTCATTCTGGATTATTATATTATTTGCATTGGAGCTCTTGAGCACAATTAGTTTTGAGGGTTTTGAGTCTAAAATCCTATAGATCAACTCTGTGGTGAAATATCCCACCTTCCTTGATCTAGGATTGGTCCCAGAGGTGAAATAATCCTCCCACACCATTCTATAGTGTTGCAGGTTGATTCTACAGAAAGTTTCCAGGCTAGGGCGCAACGCAGGGGGGTTTCCAGCTAGGGGGCACACCATCTTGGAAATATTGGTTTGATCTGGAGGAAGCATGAGGTATTTGGGAAACGTAACACCTGGGTTCTCTTCGTAGGGTCCCTGACATCATTTCTGGTCTATTCTGGAGGAGTTTATCCTTGCAGTTTATTTCTATGAGCTTGGCACAAATTAGAGAGAAGGAGGGTTGTTACACATCAATATTACTTGCTTTGATAAGTGTCGCATGTTGGTCACAAATGTCGCAAGTGTCAAGCAAAACATAATGCCATGATGCTTATATCATACTTATGACGACACTAAGGAGACACTTAAAATGTCTCAAACACTTGATTTGAAGGAAGAGGAATGGGTAACTGAAGTTAAGTGCCTCTTGCCACCTGAAAGAATCACTGAATCTAGGATTTTAGAAGAGAGCGCTCCCCTATATCTCTCTTAGGAGCACTGGCGCTCCCCTATAAACTACTAGGGAGCGCTATAGCACTAAACAACCCTTCAGTGGGAGCGCTATTGATTTTAAGAGCGCTGGTGCCCCCCTAAAGCCTACTAGGGAGCGCTACAACGCTCTGATGGCCCTTTTGAGGGAGCGCTGCCTATTCTGGGCAAGATTTGGTCTGTTGAGGAGAATAAGGAGAAGATCTATTCAATCTTGGAAAGCAGTTGAATTTGAACTCCTGGTCCAACCATGATCTTAGGGAAGATCCCTTAATCAAGTAGGAAAATCCTCAACCTACCCTAATGATACCTCAAGAGGTTAAGCCTCTCTAAACCTACATAAACAAGCTCTATCATGGTGAAAAAGGGGGAAGAATTAGAAGCATGAAACCTATGATCTCATAGGAAACACTCAGTGAACTGGAGGAGAGTAATCAATGAAGTTGCTGTCATCTGGATCGTGGATCTTTTGAGCAAGGGTTAGACAAAGGGGATTTGACGAAGCTGCTACACTCGCATCTACGGTTTTAAGTTACTTCCGTCATTGTTCTCATTAATATGACATGCTTGGCCTGTTTCTTTCTAGTTTGTGTTTAATCTTACATGAACTTTTCTTTGATAGATAGGTCTATTTCAAACTAATATTAGTAGAGTAGGAAGTGGTTGTACCATTGTTTGTCTATAGGGCTTATTGAGGAGAGAAAGATCAGAGCTCAACTCAGAGCATGCAGGGACAAATGTCGATAAAAGGTACTTCTTTTCTCCTTCCTCCTCATACATCATTTTATATAGATCTAAAAGGAAGTTAGTGTCCATGATAAGTGTCTTCTGTCTTAAGAGTTAAGAGTCTAGCTCTCAAGAGGAGATCTACCTGTCCGCAGGGAGATTTTCCTTCAACAAGGGCACATTACAGAAAGTGGTTTTCAGTGTTTGGAGGCTCAAATATTCATAGATTGGCTTGAGACTTCATCATCTTGGTAGAAGTGGCTTGATCTATGATTTGGTAGAATTTGGTAGCATTTGGAGTTTCCTAGAGGGGATAACATACCCTCTTTGACTTTATCAAACAAGGGAGGGCACAATCTAGTTTAGGGATTGTCTATTTGGAAGAGCAACATTTCTCAGATTATCTTGCGATTGGACCTAGAGGTTTCTATTAGCCCGATCTACATTCTGGGTGATTTTTGGAGGATTTGGAAGCCAGGAAAGGGTGGGCCGAAACTTGAGGGTTTGGCAACATCCAGAGCAGGGCACATCTGAGCCAGTTAGGGAGGTTTGACATGGCATTGACCAAGTTACTCTATCTTTAGTTAGATTTTCTTGTTGGTGGCCTTTGGAGGCTTGGATATCTTCTCTTACATCCTTTGGGAGACATTTATCTTTGTATTGTTCTTCTTATTGTATCGGCTGACATCCCATTTTGTTATTATTGGGGCTTTCTTCTAGATCTACAGATCTCTTGTATACATGATCTCCTTACTATATAAATAAAGGTTAGATATGACATTGTTGATTCTCTACTGGTGTTCTTATATCTCTTGTCTTGTTTATGATTGCATGCTTCATATCTATCAGTCTATCAACATTGAATAATCCCATACACATCTTTATGGATACACCTGCAAATACATGAACAACATAACAAACAATAAACAATTAGTGTTCTCAACAAAAAAATTGGCTCAGGAACATTACAGTGGTATCAGAGCGTTGATCCTCCCAGTTAGTGGGGGTTAGTGCATGCAGATGTTCAGTGGAATTTACATGGGCAGACGCAAGAAACAAACATGTGAGACAAACACCAAAATGGAAGGATCAGGTGAGGACAGTGAGCCACATATTCTACCAAGGTTCTCTAAGGAGTTACAACACTCCATAAACCTGACACAGAGTGGCATTGTGCATCATCTACAGAAGAACCAAGAATCAATATGTAGGGGACAAGTTGAAATGACAGAGGCTCTAAGAAAGGTAAGTGAAAGCCAGGAGAGGGTGTCACAACTCCTAATGCAGATGACTCATGGAGGGAAGGGTTCATAAGTTTATACTAATAGATAGGCTAGTGGATCTCATGGAGGGACTAGACATCAACAATAGCACAATCCCCATTATCACATCGAGGGACATAGCTATGGAGGAGGTGCACCATAGGGATAGACATACAAAAGGACCACCCCTAGACCTTATCTACCTACATTCTTGGATACTCAACCACAACACAACTATGAGGATGATATTGAGGATAATTTTGAGCAGTATGTCAGGGAGTATCATGCCTTAAGTGCATTGTTTCAGAGGCAAGTCACGCTAGATCAGTATTGCGGGATCAAATTTCAGGGCAAACCAAAACAATATCAAAGGCCCAACTATGAACTGGAGCGTAGGGCAGACAAAATAGAAATCCCTTATTTTGATGGATCTTCTAAGGTGAAAACACAAGCATGGGTGCAGAAGTTGGATACCTACTTACAACTTAACCCCATGAGAGAGATGGATGCCATCAAATTTTCCACCATGTACTTAGATGGAAAGGCTCGTTATTGGTGGTACCATGGGTTAACCACATTGAGTCACAATTAGATTACATCTTACATCGAGTTCACACAGAGGCTCATTGAAAAATTTGACCAAGGGGATCCATAGCTACCTTTTAGGGAGCTCACACAGCTCAGATAGACATGATCACCAGAGGCTTACATAGAAGAGTTACAGAGGTTAGCAGTGATGGTGCAAGATGTGTCTCAAGTGCGACTTATGATGCTTTTCACAAAAGGGTTGATGGAACCCTTGAGGGGTTGGGTCAAGGACTTTAAGCCTACCAACTTGCATGATTACATCTGGAAGACTAGAGACTTAGGTTTAGAAGCTAAGGCGAGATTCACCCCTAGACCTCCCAATCAAGGGGGTTGAGAGCAAAGACCTCCTATTAACCAAGGAGGAAGAGACCCAAGGGGGTTTTCCCGAGGAAGGGGTAGGATGCATGAGCCCACTGGGAGGGAAATGATGAGGAAGTAGCTGTGTTTCACCTACAATAAACCATGGGACCCAACACACAAGTGAATGGGTAAGGGAAAACCCCACTACATTGAGGTAATATCAGATGATGAGGGGGATGAAGATTTCGGCCACCTACAGAATATGGAGGCCGAAAATCCATAACATACAGAAGAGGAGGATGCTAGTCACGACCCTACAACAGATGAAAATGTAACCATTGCATCCATCAAAGAGGTACCTAAATTCAACACCTTCAGGATGAGAGGAGTGCTATAGGGGCAGAAGGTCTCAGTTCTCATTGATGGAGGTGCCTCACACAACTTCATTCAATCAACATTACTGCAAAGAAGGCACATATCGACAATGGAATTTGAGGGATTCTATGTGGAAGTAGCAAGTGGACGCACCATGCCTTGTGATAGGTACATCCCAGGGATGAAACTTACCTTCGGAAACCATGATTTGGAACAAGATTTCTATGTGATGGATCTTCCAAACACCAACATAATCCTAGGAGTACAATGTCTTAGTACATTGGGGCCAATCACCACAAATTACAAAACCATGGAAATGTCTTTCATAGAAGAAACAAAGAAGAAGGTGGTTCTTAGGGGTATGACAGGAAACACACCAAGGGTGGTGACAACAAAGTGCATGGAGGCCATCTTCTGGAGAGAAGACATCGCTTATGCATCATAATGAAAAATTTTAGTCAGTGTAGACAAAAAGGGGGAAACACACACCAGAGATCAAGAAAATCATGGATAGGCAAACAAGGTCTTTGAGCCTATACCACTAAGGGCACCACTAGATAGGGGGATTGAGCACATCATAGAGTTGGAGGAGGGTGTGAAACCTATCATCACCACTCCTTACAGGCATCCCAATAAGTACAAGGACAAAATTGAAAAGGAAATTAAGGAGTTGTTGGATATGGGTCACATCAGGTCGAGCTCTAGTCCCTTTGCATCTTCAATAGTGCTAGTGAAAAATAAATATGGAACAATGCGCATGTGCATTGACTACAAGGATCTAAACAAGAAGACAATAAAAAATAGATATCCCATCCCATGGATTGATGAGCTATTGGATGAGCTCCACGGGGAAGTATATTTCAATAAGATTGACTTTCTCTTCGACTATCACCAGATAAAGATGAGGGACTAAGATATTTCCAAGATTGCTTTCCAGTGTCACTATGGATATTATGAGTTTCTAGTCATGCCTTTTGGGTTGACTAATGCACCAACCACCTTCCAATCATGCATGAATCATTTTTTCAACAAGTAGCTAAGGAATTTCTTATTAGTCTTCTTTGATGATTTACTAATCTATAGCAAGACTTGGGAGGAGCACCTTCAACATGTGGAACAGATTTTGACTATTATGGAGGAGCAATCCTTATATGCCAAGGAGTCTAAATGTGAATTTGGGATGACATAGGTCCTTTATTTAGGACACATTATTGGAGTAAAGGGGGTACATGTACTTCAAGAAAAGATATAATCCGTCATCGACTGTCCCACACCGAAGACACTCACTGAGTTGAAGGGGTTTTTGGGCATCTACTGCTATTATAGGAGGTTTGTCAAATACTTTTCTCAACTTTGTGCACCTTTGATCGATTTGACCAAGAAAGGGGCCTTCAAATGGAACCCAAAAGCACATACCACCTTTGAAAAAATGAAGAAAGGAATGAGTACATGCCCGGTATTGGCCCTTCCAGACTTGACACAACCCTCATAGTGGAGTGTGATGCACCATGGGAAGGAATTTGATCCGTACTTATGCAAAACATGCACCCAATTGTCTATGAAATCCAAAAGTTGAAAGTTCATGAGCTCCTCTACACCATTTATGACAAATAAATGCTAGCCATCATGCATGCATTGGCTAAGTTCATACATTATTTAGTTGGGGCAAAATTTGTAGTGAGGACAGATCACAACATCCTCAAGTACTTCCTAGACTAGAAGGACTTGAATAAAAGGAAACAAAAGTGGGTGAGCAAAATCTAGGAATATTATTTCGACATAGAATTTGTCAAAGGAAAGAATAACGTGGTAGCAGACGCTTTGTCCAGAATACCATCATTTTATGCCATGAACGATATTTTAGTGGATTGGAAGGCCCACCTCTTGGTGGAATATTCGAAGAATAAATTTGCTTGTGAAGTAATGGATGGACATGTGATAGATGACAATTTCAGGATTATGGATGATATCATATACTACAAGGGATGGATTTTCTTGGTTCCCGAATCAATCTTCAAGACCAAGGTGTTACATGCATGCCATGATTCACCAATGGCATGGCATCAAGGGTTCATCAATATGTACAGACAGGTATGGGAAAGGTTTTCTTGGAAGGCGTTAAAAGAATATGTGACCAGTGACATCAAGGAGTGCAACACTTGCTAGGCCAACAAAGATGAACACACTCACCTAGCAGGACTACTGTAACCACTTCCCATTCTGGAGCAGAAGTGGGAGAGCATATCCATGGATTTCATCATAGGGTTGCCCAAGGTACAAGGAAAGGACTGCATTTTTGTAGTGGTGGACAGGTTGACGAAGTTTGCACACTTTTTTTCCATTGCCAGATATTTCAGTGCAACACAGGTTGCAGACCTATTCTTCAAGGAAGTTTTCAGATTGCATGGGCTACCCAAAACCATAGTGAGTGACAGGGATAGCAGGTTCATGAGCATTTTCTGGTAGGATCTCTTCAGACTAGTAGGTATGACCCTGACACCTAGTACCATTTATCACCCACAGACGAATGGCCAAACAGAGATAGTCAACAAATGGGTGGAAGGATACCATAGAAAATATGTGGCAGGACAACAAAATGCATGGTTCAAATGGCTTCACTTGGGGGAATACTGTTACAACACCACTCATCATATGTCCATTGGTATGCCGCCATTCAGGGCCTTATACAACTATGACCCTCTCTCGTTTGTAGAGATTTCCTTCGGAGATAGCAGGGCTCCCATGGTTCAGGATTGGATTCAACAGAGTGAGGACATCCTCAAAGAATTGAAGGATCACCTACAAAGGGCGCAAAATAAACAGAAGGTACAGGGGGACAAGCACAGAGTTGAGCGCACCTTTGAGGTTGGTGACTTGGTTTATTTGAGGCTCCAACTATACCAATGAGAATCTATTAAGAGAAGTGGCGCAAAGAATCTCCAACCCCATTTCTTTGGTCCATACAGAGTCAACAAGAGGGTAGGAGCCATAGCTTATGAGTTGGATCTACCTCAGAACAAAAAAATACATAATGTATTTCATGTTTCGTGTTTGAAGAGGGCCATCGAAAAGCATATCACTCCTATCGAGGAATTTACACCCATGGATGAAGAAGGACAGTTGGTATTGATACCAGAGAAGATACTTGAATTCAGGGAGAGGAGGATAAGGAAAATAAGCATCATAAAATATTTGGTTAAGTGGGAGAACCTACTTGTGGAGGATGCCACGTGGGAAGGGGAGTAGTTTATCTAGGAGACAGGTTCATAATTGTTTGTGGGAAAGCAATTTCTAGCAGGGGAGGTTGTAATGTCCCCCACCTCTTGATGAAGAGGGTTGGAGAGACTCAGTAGTATATCTTTCCCCACTAGACTATAGTCTCAAGGATATTGGGGACAATGTCAACTAGAAATCATAATATTCTAAAGTTAAGTTGACTTTGTGGAAAAAGGGTAACTCATCGAAGAAAAAGAAAAAATATGAGTTAGGTTAAGAGTTAATTCTAGGGGTAAACTAACTCAATGGAGGAAAGATTGGAGATATAAAGGCAGGGCAAGGCACATTCCTTATTCATTCTGGATTATTATATTATTTGCATTGGAGCTCTTGAGCACAATCACTTTTGAGAGTTTTGAGTCTAAAACCCTAGAGATCAACTTGATGGTGAAAGATCCCACCTTCCTTGATCCAGACTTGGTCCCAGAGGTGAAATAATCCTCCCACACCATTTTACAGTCTTGCAAGATGGTTCTACAGGCACTTTCCAGGCTAGGGTGCAACCCAGAGGGGTTTCCATCTAGGGGGCGCACCATCTTGGAGATATTGGTTCGATCTGGAGGAAGAAAGAGGCATTTGGGAAAAGTAACACCTGGGTTCTCTTCGTAGGGTCCCTGACATCATTCCTGGTCTATTCTAGAGGATTTTATCCTTGCAGTTTATTTTTGTGAGCTTGGCAGGAATTAGAGAGAAGGAGGGCGCATTACAGAAAGTGGTTTTTAGTGTTTGGAGGCTCAAATATTCATAGATTGTCTTGAGACTTCATCAACTTGGTAGTAGTGGCCTGATCTATGATTTGGTATAGTTTGGTGGCATTTGGAGGTTCCTAGAGGGGAGAGCGTACCCTCTTTGACTTTATCAAACTAGGGAGGGTGCAATCCAGTTTAGGGATTGTCTATTTGGAGGAGCAACATTTCTCAGATTAGCTTGAGATTGGACCCATTGGTTTCTATCAGCCCGATCTACATTCTGGGTGAGTTTTGGAAGATTTGGAGGCCAGGAAAGGGTGGGTCGAAACTTGAGGGTTTGGCAACATCCAGAGCAGGGCACAACTCAACCAGTCAAGGAGGTTTGACAATGCATTGACCAGGTTCTTCTATATTCAGTGAGATTTGCTTGCTGGTGGCCTTTGGAGGCTTGTATATCTTATTTTACAACCTTTGGGAGGCATTTATTTTTGTATTGTTCTTCTTATTGTATCGGTTGAAAACCCATTTTGTTATTATTGGGGCTTTCTTCCAAATCTACAAGTCTCTTGTATACGAGGTCTCCTTACTATCTAAATAAAGATAAGATCTAACATTGTTGATTCTCCACTGATGTTCTTATATCTCTTGTCTTGTTTATGATTGTATGCTTCATATCTATCGGTCTATCAACATTGAATAATCTCATACACATCTTTATGGATACACCTGCAAATACATGGACAACATAACAAACAATAAACAATTAGTGTTCTGAGCAAAAAAATTGACTCAGAAACATTACATCTTTTCTCTTCCCCCCAAAAAAACCCTTATCTTGGGGAACAATAAAGCTCTAACATAACCTTTTCAAACATTTAGAAGATCATAGATCGAGTTAAGAAATGGAGAGTTTTGTTTGAATTAAATTGCTTGAGTTAATTATTAAAGTTGCTCCAGTTTAAAGAATGGAGAGGTTATAAGCTCATTATCTATACCCAATATACCCCGCCATCTTTAATATCAATGCCTACTTGGCAAACTTTATGAATGGTTAGGTATCTAACATAATATGCAAATATGAAAAACAATGCATACCACGGAGGAAGAAGAATTTTGTTTGAATAACTCTAACGTGACACACTATACCCAATTTTTTTATTAAAATATTTCTCATAAAATTATTATAAATCCAATCCATGTTTTTTTATTTTATTTTTTAATATGTTTAGAAATTTGAATTTTATTTTTTAATATGTTTAGAAAAATGTACAATTATTTTTAAATCATATAACCAAATATATATGCTTTGCATACATATTATACCCATTTTTTTATTAAAATATTTCTAATAAAATTATTATAAATCCAATCCATGTTTTTTTATTTTATTTTTTAATATGTTTAGAAATTTGTATTTTATTTTTTAACATGTTTAGAAAAATGTACAGTTATTTTAAAATCATATAACCAAATATATATTATTTGCATACATATTGTAGCATTGTAATTCATTTTTATATGTTATTACATAAATGACATAATACAATGTTATAGAGAAAATATTAAAGTTATTCACTTATCAATATATTAATTTAAGAGAGGTTTGTGGTTTTTTTCTGACACGATGACGTGAGACTGTGGTTAATTCTTTCCGGATGGTCAAAATGACGATGATAGATCTATGTGTTTTCCCTCTGTTTTTTACTTAGCTTGGTGCCTTTACTCTATCCGCTCCTGCTAATCGTTACCACCTTGGTAGTGCCCCCTGTCTTTTTCTTTTGGCTTTTTCATATCAGCCATGGACAAAGAGCTAGAGGTCACGACTCCACTCCCCACCTTTTGCGGTTCTGACCCACGGTTAGGGCTTATGACATCTGGTTTCTCGCCGCTCATCCATCTCATGTCTCCTGAACCCCCATCCCCCCTCACTGGAAATCTTCAACCTTCCCCTTCTTCACTGCAGGGAGCAGACTCTTTCTCCGGCTGTTTTGGCACCTTTTTTGATTACCTTGCTTCGGATCCTCTCTCTTCTGGTAGCTTCCTCTCAGTCCCCGACTCGACGGTTGACTTACACTTAGATTGACTTTCTTAGGAGGAAGGAGGCTTTTTGCGTACCTCTCCACCTTCGTGCTTTGTTTTGGATGGAAGTGATTCATTGATAGTTGGAACTCAACCATGCGAAAACACTGGTTTGGACTTTAGCGACAAGGGGATGGGTTCTTTACACTCACAGAGGTTTACCTCCTCATCCAAGGGTTTTATCTCGGCCTATCTGGATGTTGAAGAGCAATGATGTTTCCCATGAGAAAGAAGGGCTCCCTCTTCCGAGTATAACCCAGAGGAATCTTGGGACGACAGGGGTTTCCACAAAGGGCACCATAAAAGGAAAAGGAAAGGCCCATCCTCAAAAGGAAAAGTGGGCAATCTTCTGCTTGGGAGAGAAGTCGAGATGAGCAATGTGGTGCAGATGGAGAACCACACTCTGGTTGGGAGAGCCAGTGGGAGATTTTTTTCCCTCAAAACCATAGTTTCTTGGACAGAGTCAGTTTGGAAAGAAGACCTAGGATATGCTTCGGAAGTTATCGAATTAAGCAAAAATTGGTTTGCCTTCCAATTTAATCAGTTGGAGGATGCAAAGTGGGCATTGGGGAAAATTGGAGTATAAATTCCTCCCCTCTACTGCTAAAACCCTGGAGCCCCCTTTTTGACGCCTCCAGGGAGAAAATGGATAAAATTCATGTTTAGGTCTAAATGTCGGCCCTTCCTCTACAATTCTAGTCTCTGGGTTATTTCAAAGCTATTGGAAATTTCCTAGGGGAGTTCTTGGAAGCAAACCTCTCTTTTGAAAAGACGAAACAAAGTAAAATTGCAAGGATTCTGGTCAATCTTAATGTAAGGGAAGGTATGGGTGAGGAGATTGACCTAACCTGGGAGGATTATACCCACACACAACTACTGGATTATGAGAATATACCCTTCAAATGCCATCGCTGTCACAAATTTGGGCACCTGGTGGATTCGTGCCACCTTCCTTTAAGAACAAGAGGTGGCACTTTTTTTAGGGAAAAATTAAATTCTTCCTCCCCAGACCAAAGTAGGAGGCAAGAGGTATTCACAACAAAGGATACTCTACCATCTTTAGAACTGGAATTCTCTACAGAGTTTACAACAGAAATGGAACAGCCGACACTCTTTCCATCCCACAAAAGGACGACATAAAGGAAACTGGAGCACTCCAACACTTCCTCACCACTCTCAGACTTTTCAAAATCTCTGTCTTCGGGTATTTCTCCTTGTCCTCTCCCCCCTATTACTATTTTAATTAATAATTTGTCTTTAGAGGGTACTGATTGGAAGAAGGCTCTAAAAAATATATCTCTTAACACTGTCTCTACAAACTGTGTCGAAATCAGACTGGATAGCACCAAAGACCCCCCTCTTTTGGAGGCCCCTCCCCCACCTAAACGTATTTTCCTTCTCGAAGAAAACTCCTCCTCCTCTTCTCAGTCGCTAGTGTCTTCTTCTACTCGATATTTCGTAAGATCCCAGACAAAAGCTGTAGGTGGGCTGGGAAAGGAAGAAGTTTCCTCTTTGGATAGAGCAGGACGAGGGAGAAAATATTTTCTTCCTAAAGCTCAATCAAAGGCCAGATTATATCTCTTGGTCAGAACACAACAATCTATTGAATGGGCACGTAGAGCAGCGAAGCCCCAGAGAAGGGTTCTGGTATGAAGATTATGTCTTATAATTGCAGGGGTTTGGCAGGAGCCCTAAAAAAACCTGCCCTAAAAAGGGTGGTCTACATAGAACACCCATACATTCTTCTAATTCAAGAGACTTTGGGGGTTAGAGAGGAGGTAAAAACAAGCCTGGAGTGCTTATTACCTTGGTGGGTTTTCACGACGGTAGATGCTTCAGGAAGATCTGGTGGACTGGCCATAGAATGGAACTCTAAAAAAGTACAAGTTCACAACTCTTGGGGCTTGGAGTCCGGAATTGGGATTATGGTTTTCGTCTCATAATTAAAGAAGACAGTCCATATACTTAACATTTATGGACCTTTTTGAACAAGAAACCTTTCTGGGACACTCTCCTCAAAAAATTGTTCTTTAGTGAACTACTTATATTAGGGGGGGATTTGAATCTCTCATTGGGTCCTTCTGAATTTTGGGGGGACAGTGCGAGATCTGATCCACTGGATGATTACTTCAGCAACAAATTTACAGAAGCCAATATAATAGACCTTTATCCTTTAATCCTCAAACCGACTTGGAAAAACAACAGTATCGGATCCAAAGGAGTGGCAAAAAGACTTCATCGTTTTCTAATTAATGATTCACTTTTGAACAATCCTTTTACTATCAAGCAATGGATAGGCTTTGGAGGGTTCATCATCCTATCTTCCTGGAGCTTAGAGAGGGTACTGAGAAACCAAATAGCTCTTTTAAATTCAACAAGACTTGGCTTGAAGATGAGTCCTTTTTGAAATTGATAAAGGATCACCGGATCCCTTTCCGACGTGATTTAACTCTTTCAACAACCTTTCAGTTTACCAAAAACTTGAGAAGAATCAAAGAAAAAGTTAAACCTTGGGCATTCCAAAAGAGGAAACTTGAGGATTTAGAACTATTAGAAATCGAATATGAACTAAAAATGTTCTCAAAAGATGAAGGGGACCTACTAAGCACAACAGAGTCAAAATTCAGATTACTTCAACTGGAAAAAAAGAGGATAAAACTGCTCAAGGAAAAAGAGGAAACCTGGATATTAAAAAGAAGAGCTATATGGTTGGAAAGTGGATATGAAAACACCAAGTTTTTCCAAGCCTATTCCAAAGGAATAAAAAATGTCAATACTATTTGGAAATTAAAAGATCAAGACATAAACCAGGAAACTTATTTTGAAGGAATGGCAACACAAGGAAAAAAATACTTCCAGAACCTCTTTATAGCAAACCGACAAGCTACAATAGAGGAAGTTGTCAAAGTGGCACAATATTTCCTCGGTTTTGTGGAAGAAGAAGAAAATCATTTCTTGATGGCAGAAGTTACAGAAAAAGAGCTCCTAGAAGTACTGCATAGTTTCCAAAGGGATAAAATCCCAGGCCCAGATGGCTGGACCATAGAATTATTCTTGGGTTGCTATGAGATTATAGGTTCAGATCTGCTAAAAATGGTGGAGGACACATGGATTTCAGGGTGTATCCCTCCAAGACTCAACTCCACCTTTATTTGTCTCATCCCAAAAATGGATAATCCAGAGACACTGGATGAATTTAGACCCATTTCACTTTGCAATTGTGCTTATAAAATTGTATCCAAAATTATAGCTCAAAGACTAAACAAATCCTCTCCAAGAATATTTCAGAACAATAGTTTGTTTTTCTGGAAGGGAAACAGATCCATGAACCCATAGGAATTACACAGGAAGGATTGCATAGTATGAAGACTAGGAAACTAAAAGGAGTAGTACTTAAAATAGATCTCTCAAAGGATTATGATCAAGTTAGTTGGTTGTATATTCGATTATTATTAACCCACCTAGGCTTTGAAGTTCCTTTCATTCCTTGGATCATGAGCTGTCTTACTACAACATCCTTTGCAATCTTAATAAATGGCTTAGCATCACCTTTCTTTACTCCTGAAAGAGGGCTCAGAAAAGACTGCCCCCTATCACCACTCCTCTTCCTTTTGGTAGCTGAAGGACTCAATAGAGATCTTACACAAAGTAAGACTACAAGTGAACTATCTGGAATCCAAATCTCATAGGATTTATCACTAACACACCTCCTTTTTGTGGATGATGTTTTACTTTTCAGTGGAGGGACTAGAAGGGAGGATGAAACTCTAAGGAACATTCTCTCACTATTCTCAAAAGCAACTGGGATGCAAATAAATGACTGAAAATCGTCGCTCTCTACTTTCCTCCTATCAGAAGAAGAAAAGAAATCCCCCTATACTTTATTTCCTTTCGAAAGAAGAGCTTTAGATGATGAACTAAAGTACTTGGGTTTTAATCTAAAACCCAATGATTATAGGAAATAAGACTGGAAGTGGCTCCTAAAAAAACTAGATAAAAGACTAAACTCTTGGAGTCACCGGTGGTTGTCACGAGCAGGAAGATTGGTCTTGGTAAAATCAGTCTTGGAAGCTATCCCTGTATACTGGATGTCCCTCTCTTGGATCCCTAAAGGAATTCTAAATGATGTAAGAAAACTCTCCTCTAAGTTTCTTTGGAGTGGGAAAAAGGAGTCACATGTAATCCCCTGGGTCTGCTGGGAAAAAATAGCCACTACAAAGGCTCTGGGTGGGTGGGGTTTGAAAAACATCTTCCTCTTCTCCAAAGCACTGGTAACAAAGGGGGAATGACGTCTTATAAAAATTTCAAGTCTTTGGACTAAGGTTATCGTTCAAAATTATATTGCACTAGTATCTCTTGAGGCTTGGATCAAAAGTCAACCAAAAACAACCAAGGGAGCTTCAGTGATATGGAAATCCATCTTAAGCGCCTTTCCCCTCATTGAAAATGGTTTAGCATGGAAAATTGGAAATGGTAATCGAATCATAGTAGGGGGACCCCTTGCCAAGAAGTGATGGGAATCACTTACTCTCTGAGTGTTTAATTTAGTCCTTACACTCCAGGGACATCCATTTCCTTTTCTCCTTGGAGGATCCTAGCCACTCTACTCTCTGGTCATAGGGATGGAAGGATCCCCACAGTCTGGGTCTCAGAGAAGAAGAAATTCGAGAAATGGAAATATTTATTTGGTGCCTAAAGTTAGCACATATCAGACTTTCAGACTTAGAGGATGAATTAATTTGAGACCCTACCCCCTCTGGGTCCTACTCCCTCAAATTGGGTTTCTTAAAATGCAACTCATAAGTGAATTCACAGGAGGCAGAATGGTAGTGGAGCAAATTATGGAAAGTAAAAAGCCCGATAAAAACTTGACTTTTCATGTGGAATGTCCTTCGAAATAAGGTCTCGACTTGGGACAATCTACATAAATGGAATTTTGTTGGGCTCGGTTGGTGTACACTCTGCAAATTTGATGGAGAGTCCACTATCCATGTTTTTTTAAAATGAAGTTACATTAATAAAGTTTGGAGGGAAGTCTCTAGGTTGATAAATCTATAGTGCTTGTGGGATGGTAGGGACTTGGAGCACTCCTGGCACACTTGGTGGAATAATAAGGAATACAAACACCTAAAATCTCTTCCCCTCTTGGTTATTTGGGGCATTTGTCTCACCCGTAATTCCTTCATTTTTAGAGGATCACCTCTTCTCCCTAAGCTCTCGGCAGCAAACAATATTGCCCTCTTGCCCTCTTTCACTTCACATAAATCTAGTCATCCCACAAGACGAACGAAAGAGTTGGTGCTTGACATGTTAGGGTTCTAACCTGCACATAGGTAGAGAAATATATTTAGATATAATAAAGGTCAATATTAATAAGGCCTTTCAATAAAATAGAATAAGGTGGATGTAAGAAGACCTAATAGAAGCTTCCGCTTCTAGAAGGATCTTCTTCTAGATGCTTCTTTTTAGTATAAATAGGAGTCGAGGGTATGAGAACCCTAACTTGGATATTATTGTAATAGAGCTCTTCTCAACTGGAGGTTTCCCCCTTGAAGAGGCCCATGAACATTGCTTTCAGATTCAAAGTGCTATTTCTGTTATTATTCTCATTTCATTTCAGTGCTATTGTGGTGAATGTTCTGGTTATATTGTTGTTATTCTGCCATTTCTAGCATTTTATTTCTGTTCCGCATACATTTTATATCTGGTATATTACAAGTGATATCAGAGCACTTTCCTCTGGAGAAAGTGTGGGTTAAATTTTCTTTTTAGGGTAGAGATGTATTCTGGTGTCTTTAAGCCACAAAGATCTTTCGTTACGCACATAAACCCGCGGTTGAGGGATTCATACACACAGGAAATGCAAGTGGTACTTAAGCACACATCTATTGGCCACCCTTGTAACCCCTGTTGGTACCCCTTCGAGTGGTAGAGCATCAGATAGCACCTATGTACAAATCGACCTAGATTACCTGAAATCCCTCTTTATATAAACCAATCGACCACCTGACTGCTATAGTGTCACCGAGAACAACACTCAGGAATATACTCTCTAGTACCTGGGTAGTCGGGTAGTACGACTAAGGGTACGGTCTATCCTCCTTAGTTAGTGCCCTGAGATATTGGGCCGAGTACTACTATTGGACCCCACACATATATCAGAGAGCTATAGCACAAGGAAAACCCTTGAATACCTAACCCTTGGGGAAAGAAACATAAACAAATTAAAACAGACAAGATCTATTGCTGCAAAACTATGTTCGGGTTGCCAAGTAAATACACATTTCTTTTTGGTTAAGAATTTCGGCATTTCCTCTCTGCAGTATATTTCAGACCGGAGTCTAACTCCGTAGGTGTAAAAAAAAAAAAAAAGACAAGTCTGGAAATTTTTTCATCATTATTTGAGGTCTATTCCATTAGATTCATCTCTTCGCCCTTATCACATTCATCCATACCATTTTTCAGAAAAATTTTTGACCCCGCCCGCCCCTTTTCAGTTCCCCCATCCTCATGGCCCATACCCGTAGCCAAGACTTGGAAGCTCACTTCAACACCTTGCAATCTGGTCTCATCGAGACCCAACAAGAAGTGAAACAACTCAGTGCCAATGCTGCTTCCATCAATACAACCATGCAATCCTCAAGGGAGGACATCAAACAAGACCTCACCACCCAACTTGAATCAGTCTTTTCGGCCCTCTACACCAAACTGCATATCCCTACAGATAACCCTTCCTCTTCCTCACCTCCACATACCGACGGTGACCATTCCCCTCATTCCCATAACTTTCAGAACCATCACTTTCAACGTGACCTACGCCTTCTGCGGGTGGATGTGACCAAATTTGATGGCTCAGACCCCACTGGTTGGGTAACCCAAATGGAACATTATTTCTCTTTATACGACATTATATATGACTTGGCCAAACTCCGGTATGGTGTTCTCCATCTAGATCAGGAATGTTGGCAATGGTGGAAATGGAGAAAAACTTCTCGTCAAGGGTATATTTCTTGGACACACTTTGTGGAAGAGCTTTATGAACACTTTGACACTGACACCAACCATTTGGGTCGTTTTACAAAGTTGAAGCAATCAGGAATAGTGGAAGACTTTATAGCTACCTTTGAGCGCATGGATTTTATAACAGAGGGCATGTCTGATGCCTTTTTCCGAGAGTGTTTTATCAGCGGCCTCAAGGATGAGGTTCGGGCCCATGTCCTCATGGCTCGACCTCAGAGTTGGGTGGAGGCTACAAAAATATCTAAAGAATCACAACAGTTTGTATCTTCTCAAAACCGAAAACCTTCCTTTATCCCTCGCCCTAAACCAGTAAATCCCACTACTCCCTTTGCTCCACTAAAGATCCAAAAATTGACCAGGGCTGGAATGGCCGAATGCCAACTCAAAGGTATTTGTTATAACTGTGATGACAAATATTTCCTGGGCCACAAGTGTAAAGAACAAAATCTCTTTATGGCCATCTCCGAGGATATTTCGGAAGAGGATGTAGAAACTCCCCTTGTGTCTGAGTCACCTGAATCCACTGATATAAACCCTCCCTCAGACCCTCCCGAAGTAGAACCAGTCATTTCCCTCAATGCTCTCATTGGCTTCTCCACTCCCCAAACCCTCAAGCTAATCGATTACATCAAGCATCAGAAGGTCATCATTCTGGTTGATAGTGGCAGCACCCATAATTTTATTCATCTCTGCATTGCCCAAGAAACTCATTGCTACATCCATGCAGTCAATAATTTCTAAATCATGATTGCTAATGGTGACTCCATGAAATGTGGACGGCATTGTGAAAACGTGTGTCTCCAAATTGGTGACTACCACCTGAAATCCCATATGTTTTCTATCGACATGGGAGGTTGTGACATTGTGTTGGGTGAAGATTGGCTAAGGAGTTTGGGTCCCATTCTCATGGATTTTATAGACTTAACCATGCAATTTGACCAGGAGGGCCATCGATATAAGTTCCAAGGCATCACCGTCGGTTCACCTGAGTTCATTAGTTCCCATCGCATGGAAAAGCTTCTCAAAAAAGGTCATTATGGTGTTATCGCCCAACTCCATGCCATACAAGCAACATAGACACCCTCGGTCCCGCAAGACCTCCAAGCCATCCTTTCTAAACATCCATTGGTCTTTTCCACCCCCCAAGGACTCCCTCCTTCCCATGGTGTTCATGATCATTCCATTCCCCTTGTACTCAGAAGCCTTCCTCCCAATATCTGTTTGTATCGTCACCCCTTCTCCCAAAATAATGAAATTGAGAAAATGGTCTATGAACTCCTTAATGCAGGCGTTATCAGCACTAGTACAATCCCATACTCTTCTTCTATGGCCATGGTCCTGAAGAAAGAAGTTTCGTGGCGAATGTGTCCTGACTTCCATGCCCTCAACAAACTTACCATCAAAGACAAATTCCCCATTCCTGTCATTGATGACCTCCTGGATGAATTGAGTGGCACCCAATTCTTCACTAAACTGGATCTTCATTTGGGCTACCACCAGATACATATGAAAGAGGCAGACATTCCCAAGACTGCCTTTAGAACTCATGAGGGCCACTATGAATTTTTGGTCATTCTCTTTGGCTTGTGTAATTCCCCCTCCACCTTCCAAAGCCTCATGAATCATGTGTTTCATCATTTTCTCCGCCATTTTGTCTTAGTTTTATTTTATGATATCCTCATCTATAGAAAAACCTAGACAAACCATCTTGCTCATGTGGATCGAGATCTCCATCTACTCTCTCAGCACCAACTTTTCTTGAAACAGTCTAAATGTGCTTTTGGCGCCTCAGAAGTAGAATACTTGGGTCATCTGGTTGGCAAGGATGGAGTCAGGGTGGATCCTAAAAATATTGAAGCTATGCAAGAATGGCCTCACCCAAAGACTCTTAATAGATTGCGTGGATTTCTGGGCTTAACATGGTATTATCACAAGTTTGTTAAGAATTATGGGAAGATTGCAACACCTCTCACTGCTATACTAAAAAAGAACTCTTTCACTTGGACTCCAGCCACTGCTCAAGATTTTCAAACCTTGAAGATGGCCATGTGCACCACTCCAGTCCTCACCCTTCTCGATTTCACAAAGACCTTTGTGTTGGAATGTGATGCCTCCGAGAAAGGAATTGGTGTTGTCCTTATGCAAGAGGGTTGACCTTTGGCCTTTATCAGGAAGAAACTATCTGAAAGAAATATGGGCAAATCCATATATGAAAAGGAAATGTTGGCTATTCTACATGCCGTTGATCTGTGGTGCCCTTATCTATTGGGGCAACGTTTCCAAATTAAGACAGACCATCAAAGCCTCAAGTATTTTTTGGAACAACACATTTCTTCCCCAGAAGAACAAAAATGGGTGACTAAGCTCTTTGGATATGATTATGAGATCATTTACAAGAAAGACAAAGACAATGTGGTTGCGGATGCACTTTCCCAAAAATATGAAGATGAAGGATCCCTTTTTTCTCTTTCATTCATTGTACCAGATTAGCTCCAAGCCGTACGCCAGGAATGGCTACAAGATCCCAAAAGTTCACAACTGATCCAACAATTGCAGTCCAATGCTCCAGCTTCCCCAGGGTACTCTTGGCTCCATGATAAACTTCAATACAAAGGCCGTTTGTATTTAAGTAAACAATCAAAGCTTAAATCCACGGTACTTTCTGAGCTTCATGCTACACCCATAGCAGGGCACTCCGGGTTCACCAAAACCTATGACAGGGTCAAACGTTCCTTTTTCTGGGATGGTATGAAACAGGACATTCGTAATTTTGTCGCTAAATGTGATGTGTGTCAAATAGTCAAATCTCTGGGCACACTACAACCTCTCTCGATTCCACCTGCTATTTGGAAGGATATCTCAATGGATTTTATTACCGGCTTACCTAAATCAGGAAATAAATCAGTCATCATGATGGTTGTTGATCGCCTTTCCAAGTATGCTCATTTCTGCACCCTTCAACACTCATTTGCAACATCCACAATGGCTCAAATTTTCATGGATCAGGTCTTCAAGCTTTATGGCATGCCGCACTCTATTGTTTCTGATCATGACCCAACTTTCACAAGGAATTTTTGGCAATAACTGTTCAAGATACAAGGCACCAAATTTCATCTCAGCACAACTTATCATCCCTAGACTGATGGCCAAACGAAAGTTGTCAACAAGTGTTTGGAAACATATTTGAGGTGTTTTTCCTCAGAAAAGAAAAATCAGTGGGCTCAATGGTTACCCCTAGTTGAATGGTGGTACAACACTTCATACCATACAACTACACGCATGAATCCTTTTGAAGTGGTATATGGACAGAAGCGACCTTCAGTGCTCTCATACTTATCGGGTGCCTCGAAGGTCCAGGCGGTTGACCTAACACTTACAGTTCGAGAGGCTATTCTCCGTACCCTCAAAGAGAATTTGGTCATGGCACAAAATCACATGAAGCAACAAGCAGATCAAGGTCGCTCTGAATGTCAATTTGCAGAAGGGGATCAGGTGTTTCTTCGACTGCAACCTTACAAGCAAACTTCCCTCAAGGCTGACCATTGTTAGAAGCTAGCGCCCAAATTTTATGGTCCTTATATCGTTCTCAAGCATGTGGGACAAGTAGCCTATCAGTTAGCTTTTCCCAACTAGTCGAAGCTACATCCTGTTTTTCATGTTTCATGCTTAAAGAATGTGATTGGAGCTAAGTGCCAAATTCAAACCAACATTCTAGAGTTAGCTGAAGAAGGATCCATTTGGCTACAGCCAGAAGCAGTTTTGGACCAGTGTGAGCGTCGCCTATGTCAGAGAACCATCAAGGAAGTGCTAGTCCAATGGAAAGATACAACTCCAACAGATGCCACTTGGGAACCAACTACCATTCTGCAATAATTTTCTCATCTCAAGCCTTGAGGACAAAGTTGTTTTTAAGGGGGCGGACATGTTAGGGTCCTAACCCGCACATGGGTAGAACAATATATTCAGATGTAATAAAGGTCAATATTAATAAGGCCTTTCAATAAAATAGAATAAGGCGGATGTAAGAAGACCTAATAGAAGCTTCCGCTTCTAGAAGGATCTTCCTCTAGATGCTTCTTTTTAGTATAAATAGGAGTCGAGGGTATGGGAACCCTACCTTGGATATTATTGTAATAGAGCTCTACTCAACTGGAGGTTTCCCCCTCGAAGAGGCCCGTGAACATTGCTTTCAGATTCAAAGTGTTATTTCTGTTATTATTCTCATATCATTTCAGTGCTATTGTGGTGAATGTTCTGGTTATATTGTTGTTATTCTGCCATTTATAGCATTTTATTTTTGTTTTGCATACATTTTATATCTGGTATATTACACGACAGGACTTCCCCCTAGGGATTTTTTTTATGGAGCCTCTCAACAAGCACTATGTGGAGGGGGAGGACTCCTCTACTTTTCACCCACCCACTACTTTGTCTTGACCTCTGGCCTCGGTTCAGGAACAAACAATTATGCAGAACTTATGAGTCTCAAACTTCTCACTGTCTTTGCCATAGAAAAAGGTTGTCGAGTCCTAAAAGTATTTGGGGATTCATTAAATGTTATAAACTGAATAAAAGGCACTCAGAGATGTTTAAACACAAGACTTGCTATATTGGTGGAAGATATACAACCATTGCAAACAAATTTTGACATTTTTGATTGCCAACATGTCTACAGGGAAAATAATAAAGAAGCAGACCAAAGGTCGAAGGAGGGGATTAACATGGTTATGGGCTAGTGGAAAATAACTGAGCACCATAATGAACAATCAAATGAATACTGACACAATCCTTTTTTGGAGCAAACAATCAATTTTTGAACAACATTTTGAAGAACAAGTTTTTTGTTATCTATCAATCGATCAGCTACAAACTATGAATATATTATATGCAAAACAATGTATATAAAAGAAGAACCAGATCCAGATACTATACAAGACAAAGAAGCATACATAAGCATTCTTGAGATGCAACAAATAGTAACAACTAAAAGGCTACAATGTAACAGAATACACCATTTTTTAAGGTGTATATGCAAAATGTAATTTTGTTTCTAAAGTAATAAAATTACGTTTTTTTTCCAAGGAAAAAAAATTAATTTAAATTATATATATATATATATATATATATATATATATATATATATATATATATATATATATATATATATATATATATATATATATATATATAT
>ML778049.1:313104-341519 GCA_009831015.1 Picea engelmannii | reverse complement strand
ATCCTTCAGACGAGTCCCTCGGAGTATTTTTAACGAACCCTAAGAAGGAGTGGTTCGGTCCCATCACGGGTCTGTCAATGTTTGTTTAACGAGTCCAGAGATAGAAAACTCGAAGGTTTTTCAAGATTATAGAGTTTGGAAAACCACTTAAAAGAGAACTCTCTCAGTTCCTTTTTCATAAAATAGTCTGGACGAGACTGAAAAAGAGAGAAATTATCGCTCACCAGACGCGTACTTCAAATACTTTAGCGAGCGTGAAAATATCAAGGTCGCTCGGTGATCTTTTCATGTTTAGAGAGTTTGAAAAGAGCTTAAAGAGGACTCCAAAGGGTTTCATTTTTTGTATAACCTCGTTGAGCCCGAAAAAGTGATAAAAGTATGCTCGACCACGTTCTCATGTTTTTACGAGCGTAAGAACGGATAAAAACGACGTTCGAGGTTTTATGTAAAAACCATAAAAACAATAAAAAACACGCCATAATGAAGAAAAATATGTCCATACCCTTGTCTTTAATTATCAAATTCATCACACCTGCAAGTCATTACACTCATCCTGATATTAGGGATTAGGTTTAATCAATAAATAAGCATAAAAAACCCAAAATGATATAGGAAAAGTAAATAATATGAGTCAAAACTCTTTTTTACCATACCATTTTACATTTCCACTATTGAGCTCCAAAACCCCCTTTTTACCCTCCGAGTTTGGCGTCAATTTATGGGAGCTACAAGAGACCATTCAACAAGCCGTCTATAGCATTAAGGTAAGCTCTTCATCCTTGACATTTTCATGGTTAAATTTTTTAATTTCATTGGTTAATTCTTTAGTTTCAAATTGTTTTTTGAACCCTACATGCGCGTATGCATTCTCGCAGGYAGCCCATACGAGGCCTGCGAGAATGATGCGTTCTCGCAGGTGAGATTTAAGCCATCTGCGAGGTTCTCGCACTGTGCTAATGGGGCACCTGCGAGAACCGCAGAACCCGATTTTTTTTAAAATTTTTAGCCAAATGAAAAAACTCTAAGGCATGAAAAAGTTATTAATCCTCCTTTTATGTTCCTTGTGCAGATAAATAGCCATAAACATGGTGCTTGAGTGGCGTGAAAGAGAACATGAAGAGGATAATGCAAATGCCGAGAATCATCCTCCTACCATAACTGCACTGAGAGATTGTGGGCTCTTAAAATACTTCCACATCCCGGGCATGAGGGCCCAAGTCAGACTACTAGAGTACCTGGTCCGTATGTGGGACCCAGATCAGCAGGTTTTCAATGTAGGAGCTCACACTCTGTCCATAGACATTGAGGACATATACTTTTTGACTGGATTTTCCAGGCGCGGGTATTATGTCATCCTGACCGGTAGTAGAGGTGGCGGGCTAAAGATGAGTGAGTACTGCAATCAATACTGTGTACCTGAGGCTGAGAGGAAAAAAGGAAAAGTGGCTATCTGGGGGGTTACAATACTTGACCCTCCGCACTATTCTTTTTACTATAGCTCATATGGTTGGGAGTTCTGCTCCTCATATGGAATTATAGAGCTAATTCCAGTACGCCATCGAGTGTACTGAGCCTCGAGTATTCAACTGGGCAGATGTTGTGCTTCGCAGTATCAAAAATCAATTAACCAAATGTAGGCGAGGTGAATTGAAACAATTTGGGTATGGATCTTTGTTAGTGTCCTTCTTCCTTGAGAGGGTCCCCGTATTTAGACTTCAGGTTGAGTGGAACTTACTTTGGTCCTAGGGATCCACAGATGTTGAGATGGTGTCGACTCATGGCCCGGCACGTGGCAGGACCAATCGTCAAGTACGATGATATTTTCTTTGACTGGCTTCAAAACCAGATGTTGAGGGTCGATGAATAAGCTTATGTCGGGTTGGATTTCCAAGGAGATCCATATTTGGCATTGCCTGAGGATGCTCAGTGGGGTGACCTTGGTAAGAAGTACACGCATTTTCTCTTTTTAAATGTTTTTGTGAATTTTATCATATTTAAATGTTTTTGTTTTATATATTTATTCAAAGACTAACACAAAATGTTTGTTGATAACACATATGTTGGACCATATAGACCTCCTGACACTTCTCCTATCCAGAGGCGAGGAGAGGTGGAATCAACACCACAGTATGCTGAAGATTATCAGGTGGTGGAACAGAATTTAGAGGGCCTGACAACAGACATTCCAGATATGACTCTGGAAGAGGTTCCACGATGTGATCAGCGTCACACTGTAGGGGTATCAATAGATATGAGTCGATTGCTCCGTAGGGTTGCTGGGGAAGTCGTGTGTTACCGTGAACGTCATCCATGACGTTATTTTGTAGAAGCTATAAGCTTCAAATTTTGATATTTTGGTATTCGGACAAACTTTTTGTAAAAACTCTTTTGATCGTTATATATACAGATGGTTTCTAACGGTTACTTTATATTGTGTGAATTTTGAATGTGTTTGATTTATAAATGATTCAAATGTCTATCCAATACATAATTAGCCAATGCGTCTGTTAATGTATTAAAACATCTAGGAATATGTTGATATTCAATGTGATCAAAATAACGTTCCAAGAGGCGAATTCGCAAATACACCTGTAACAAAGTAGGACTTCGAATAGAGTAGATATTACTTAACTGTAGTACTACAAGCTGCGAATCAATTCGCACAACCAAATGATGAATTCCGAGTGAGATAACATCAACCAATAATTCAATAACGACGCTATACTCTGCAATGTTGTTGGTTGCACGACCAAGACATACACCTCGTAAAGATATCAGTTCGTTTGTTGGGCCATATATTTCCCACGTAGCGAAAGCTAGGTTCCGAGTACTACGAATAGCACCATTAGCGAAGCCAATATAGGGTAGCGAAGACTCCGACATCTGGCAATCAAACACAATGTCACATAAGGGCAGAAACTAGATAACATCAAAAGAAAACTAAAGTAACACACACAAACTATGATACATAAAATACAAGTACTTGTGCACAAATGATTTATGCATAGTACTTCTTCAAGTACAACCCATTCCTGGGTTCACTCAAAGGGATACCATCCTAATCGACCAACTCATATGCTCCTTTTTCCAAAACTCGGTGAAAAATATAAGGACCTTGCCACATTGGTTCGAATTTCCCAGCTCCTAACGCATCTCGATCCTGTTCATAGAGAAGAACAAGATCACCTTCAGAGAAAACACGAGGCTTGACATGCTTGTCATATTGTGCCTTGAAACGTTTCTTTTGGGCTTCTATTACTAGAGTGGCGTCACGTCGAGTTTCGTCTAATCGCATCAGATACAATAGACGCTCTTCTTCAGCAGAAGTATTGGGTAAGAGTTCGACATCTAGCTTCAGAGAGGGTATCTCACATTCTATAGGAAAAATGGCTTCCACACCATAGACTAATCGAAAGGGCGTAAACCCAGTAGCGGATTTGACAGATGTCTGATATGCCCACAATGCCGAAAACAACATCATGTGCCAGCTTGTTTTATGAATTCCTATCATCCGTCGATGCATAGTTATAAGAATTTTGTTGATTGCTTCAACCTGGCCATTAGCTTGCGGATAATAGGGTGTTGAGTTATCATGACGAAGACCCAACTTTTTCGTAAGTTCAGACATCATAAAATTCCTAAAATGACTATCGTGATCAGTAACGATAGCTTGGGGAACATCAAAATGAGCTATGACATGGTTAAAAAGAAACAACGTTGCAGTCTTTCCAGTATTATTGAATGTTGGCATCACCTCGGCCCATTTTGTAAAGTAAACAATAGCTACAATGATGTAACCATGCCCCCCGGCCGAGTGAGGGTGACATGTCATGAAATCAATGCCCCATTTCACAAAAGGACCAACTGAGACCACAGGATGAAGAGGAGAAGGATGTGACCGAATTTTCTGATTGTAGGTCTGGCAGACATGGCATTTCTGAATGACAGTAATGCAGTCGTTGAACAAGGAAGGCCAAAAATACCCTGTGCATAAGATCTTCTGGGCAGTAGCATACCCAGACATATGACCACCACATGCTCCAGAATGGCAGTCATTCAGAGCTTTCTTGTCTTCATCAAACGTCAGACAACTTCGAAAAATAGATTCAATTCCCCAATGGTAAAGAGTATCCCCTAGGATAATGTATTGACAAGCTTGATAACGTATGCGACGCCGTTCAATACTAGACAAAGCAGGCCTGAAAGTCTGGGTTTGGAGATATATAATGATATCCCCATACCAAAGATTGTTAGTGCTTATAAGGAAAAGAGATTCATCGGGTAATGAATCTACTGCTACATTTTCCGTGGCAGAGTAGGGAAAATCGCATATCAACTCAGCAAAAACTAAGGATTTCTTAGACGCGGCACGATCGAATTCCAAGTCAAACTCCTGGAGTATGACAATCCATTTGGAGTATTTTCCCCCTAGCAATTATCGTGTGAAAATGTGTTGCATAGGGTTGCAATGAGAAATCACTATAGTTTTCCTTGAGAGAATATAATGCTGGAAGCGTTGAACGGCTTGAACGGCAGCCAAGGCCAGTTTTTCAACATGTTGATACTTGATTTCAGTGGATGTGAGACTGTGACTCAAGTAATAAATAACATGTTCATCGTGCGCATCATCCTCTTGGACAAGAACCATGCCAATAGTATACTCAGAGGCAACAAGATAAAGAAAATAATCACGACTATAATCGGGAGGAAAGAGAAGCGAAGCTCGCGTGAGGGACAACTTCAAAGATTCAAAAGCATTGTTGGCAATGGTATCCCAAACGAACTCGAAATCTTTCTTTAACAACTGTGTGAAACCACGAGTAATTTCGACGTAATTAGGGATAAAACGATGAAGAAAGTTTGCTTTCCCTTGCAAACTTTGCAACTGGCGCAGTGTAGAAGGAGGAGGGAGATTAAGAATCGCCTCAACCTTAAGAGGATCCACCCTGATCCCTTGACGTGAAACGATAAAACCTAGAAGACGGTCGGATTCTACGCAAAAAATGCATTTATGAGGATTTAAACGGATACGATAGAACCGATAGCGAACAAAAATAGCTCAGAGATGAGTGGGGTGATCGACTCGGCGCAAAGAATGAGCTGGTAAATCGTCCAAATAGGGTTGAACGATATTCTTTATATCATGAAAAGCATAAGACATAGCACGTTGAAACGTCCCGCCAGCGTTCTTAAGACCGAAGGGAAGTTTCCTATAGGCAAAAGTACCCCAAGGACAAATAAAAGCGGTTTTATGTTGGTCCTCAAGAACGATGTTAATTTGATTATAGCCAGAGAAACCATCCATGAGAGAGAAGATTTCACTTCCGGCACAGTCATCGACAATCTGGTCAACGAAAGGGGTTGGAAAGTGGTCTTTTGGATAGGCTTTGTTAATATCCCTATAATCAACACATACACGAATACTGCCACCTTTCTTATCAATCGGTACAGGGTTGGAAACCCATTCGGTCAGAGCCACTGGATAAATAAAGTCGGACTTCAAAAGTTTTTCAACCTCGATCTTGATAGCCACCGCTTTACGTGGGTAGACTGGACAAAGGCTTTGCCAGACATGTTTAGCTCCGGGGTATGTCTTTATCTCATGTACAACAATTGCAGGGTCGATACCTGGCATCTCTTCGTAGCTCCAGGTGAAGATGTCACGAAATTCTTTGAATAGAGACGTATAGGTGACAATTTCGTCGGGAGAACACGAAGCTCCGATATGAACATTTTCAACTATCCCAGGTTTAACGGATATGTCAATGGGAATCATGGGAGAAATATTACTGAGGTTCCCTTCAAAAAACACATCATGTGCAGATCCAGGAACGATCGATATGACAACAACGGTCGATGGAGCCGAAATCCGTTGGTAGTTCTCAAGAGTGTGTTGTTCCAAAAAGAGTATGGAACGATGATGCCCATCATCCCAAGGGGTGTCCTCCATGATGGACATGATCATATTGTCAGTGGGAAAGATAACACAAAAAGGATCGGGAGAGAACTCATCAAGAGAGGGGGTAAAAGGTGTTTCCAATTGAATTGCCTGATAAGCAGACTCAATCGGACTTAACGACATGACGTCGCCGAAACGAGTATGATCTCCAAGTTCAGGGACTATCCAAGGGTCGGAAGACCCAAGAAGTGCGTGAGGCATAGTGGAGATCATATTGATAGAAGCAACTGACGGGCGCAGAACATCGGGCGGTGGAATGGGGAAAGTACCCATTAAGGAAGAGTCATTTAAAAGGCTCACACCGACATTCTTGTAACCCGGCGGGGTTTTAGCTATAAACAACATGTTGATAGTATGAGTATCGGAATTGAAGAAGGCAAGTTGGTCAACAGTAACAACCTTTCCTTGATGAGGAAAACGTACTACATGGAAAAGTGTTGACACAACAACACGCATGGAATCGATCCAACTATGACCAAGTAGAAGATTATAATCAAGGGGAGCATCGAAGACTTCCACTTCAACTTGGACTGTCTTACCTTCTAGTGTAATGGGCAACGAAGGAAGAACACCGTAAGGCTTAAAACTAGAGCCATTGAAGGCTTTCAAAGTATTTTGCGATTCATTTAAGGGAGGAGAGCCAATGGCTTTCCAACAAGAAAAAGACATTACACAGGTTGAGGCACCCTCGTCGATAACAGTTCGACAAATATTCTTGTCAGAGACAACAACTTGTATCTGGAACACAAGTTGTGGGGGTAATCGTGGAATGTGATCGTCCAAGTCATAGACTATTAAATTCGTATCTGTCGGGTCAATTCCACCTATAGCTTTCAACAATGCCTTCCGTTGTGTAGGACACGACTGAAGGACTTCAAGGGCTAACATCGCTGAAGGTGCATGGGCCAGATCTTCCACAATACTGTAGTTTTGGGCCACACGAGCATGAGGATTGAAAGCCGATTTCCTAACGACACCCTTAGGTCTCGCAGGACTGTATCAAGTCTCGGTCGTTCGAGATGAAGAGGACCGTTTGTAGGTGGAGTCAGTGGAGAGGGTTGTACCAAAGTAGGAGGTAAATCATCAACCTTCTCCTTAGACAGAGAATAATATTTGGCTCTAGTCGTGAGTGCAACATTGTTTTGCTTAGAATCACCAATACACATCAAAACATATGATGTCGTAGAAGAAGATGGTTGGTCATGGATGACCAACTGAGCCTGTTGTTGAGATGGGAAGGGTTGGGACAAGACTGCCAGTGTAGATGGTTTGGGCATTCCTTGAAGGAACTTAGTGACCTCGGCACGTCGTGGGCAATCCTTCGTGTAGTGATCATCACCACAGATAAGGCAAGGGTAACGGGGTTTGCGCTTATCCCGATCTTCAACAGGGCTATTTTTAGGCTGCTCTATTTGATTATTATTTTTTCCCTCCTTATTCTTGCCTCTCCCTTGTTTCGATTTATTTTTACCGGTCGGGGTAGATTGAATGGCGTTCACCTCAGAAGTTTTACCAGTGGAGGTGGCAGGAGACGGAACATGTTGAACATTAGAAGAATCAAACTTAGGGATGGTGCTTGAAACATAATGTGATTGGGCTTGGGTAGTACCAATCACACCATCAGCTGCATGTGAGGCAGCGGGAGTAGTTGAAGTGTTGGAAGTACTAGGACGAGGTAACTCAGGTAATAAATCATAAAGTGTTCTCGTTTGCGAATAAACGAGATCAATATATTGAGCACGACTTATAGCCTGCTCTTTCGTGACAATGCCACCCATGGAAATGTCCTTACCGATTTCATTCACAAATGATTTTGTAAACCATTCTGCTAGTAACACATCGGGGAGTTCAAGTTTAATGAGACGTCGTCTTCTTCGCCACTCATGGATATGATCCGATATATGAGTGTATTTAGTCAGTTTGAAAGAAGTCAAAATCTCATTCCTAGTATCATAACGGATCGGTAACTGGTAATGTGTAAGAAAAGACATAGCTAGGGTGTTGAAATCAGAGAAGAAACCTCGTGGCAATTCAATATACCACTTCGCAGCAGAACCAGTAAGGGTTCGTTGAAAAAGACATAAACGAATAGAGTCATCCATCAATGAGTTGGATGAACACCATAAGTGAAAAGTCATAACATGATTGTTCGGGTCCTCTCCCACTTTTCCATCGAATTTAGGAATGTCCAATGGAAGCTTGGTTGGACTAGCAGGCCATGGGGGAGAGTGACGAATAGGATCATTTAGAATCCTAGACAAATCTGGCAAATCCAAAGTAGTAAGAAAAGGTAACTGTCGATTCACCTGCGGGTACTGGTGACTTTGGGGTGGAAGCCCAGTTGGAAAACCAGTAGGACCGTATGCAGTCTGCCCATAGTGGGAAGACCCCGGCTGATTCGGTGGTGGTTGAAGAGGATAGTAGTTCCAAGGATTGTAACCTTGAGTTTGAGTAGGGACCTGAGTTTGAGAATCTTGACCCTGACCCCAAATAGGATTGGGTATACCTGGATAAGGTTGGCCTATAGTAGGGGCAGGCTATTTCCCCCCAGTCGTTTGAGGAAGATTTTGTAGCATCTGAGTCCAATACTGGGCCAAAGTAGGAGGTATATTTTGTCCAAAAGGTGGGGTTGGTCCCCCTATCGTAGGTGGAATTCCAATCAGAGGTTGTGTTCCAATCGAAGGTTGAGTAGTAACTGGAACATGTCCGGTAAGAGGAGGTTGAAATGTACCACCTAGACCACCAACGGGAATATGGAAGTTTGGTGTAATGGACGGTATAGTGCCACTAGGATTAGGATGGATAGAAGGAAATTGAGGGAGTGTCAGAATAAAACTGGGAATAAGATGCCCAGAAGGACCACCGAGAGTACCATATAGGGTTTGCAAAGGTGTTGGAACATAAGCATTCAACAAAGCATTCAACGCATGGTATCCGGGGGGTAGTGTTGGAATAACATTGGGTGTTCGCTGAGTGTTTATAGGAGGAAGACCAGCTGTAGTGATTTCGGTTGGGACACTCGTAGTGTTCTCGAGATGGGCCATATCAATAGGGAGATTAAAGTGATAAGTGGTATTCATCGGTACAATCTCTGTCTCATAAAACACCGGAGGGTTGATTTCAGAGACCACAGGCGAATCAAGACTAAAAAGGGCCCTGCGGAAATCACCTGAAGACCAAAGAGGATCTTGGCCTTCTATACTGGGAAGAGGCCCAATGGGTGATCCAGAAGAGGTAACAACTAAATCTCTGGAAGAATTTAACCGCACAAAAGGTCATTCACCACGGCGAATTCGAAAGTCCTCTCTAGTATTGGTAATTCAGAAAGGTTCTAAAGAGTCAGTGCGTTCTACCTGTGGAGGTGGTGTAGAAATGTCTGGGACTTCACTCTGCTGAGGAGAGCCCTCAGGTGTAGCTGTAGGCAAGGGTTGTGAAATGTCTAGATGCTCTGGAGATAAACCCTGCATTCTACGTGAACAACGTGGGGGAGCTATTGTAAACGAGTAACAAGCTCCGTGAAGAAATTCCTATGGTCAACTTCGAAAAACAAACAACACGTGCTAGTAAACAAAATCTAAGAAGCAATCACCAGGAAAACAAGACCTTCTAATATCGAAGCCACTAGTTGGTGATGAAATCCAACGTTGCAACAACGAGACAAGAAGGGGCGGGGCTAGGGTGGAAAAGTTACGCTAACGACCTACTTAACGGACTTACACCCTGGTGCAAGCTCCCACACATAATCGTGGGTATACCCTCCAAGGAGCCCGAGTGAGTTTGGTCAACGTCAATTCCAGGTACCGTGAAGACTTTCCCCTCCACAGTCACCTCGGGTAAGAACCTAGAGAGATAGGCCACTAAGGTCACCACCAACATCAATAAAGCCTGGGGGAACAGTCGACAGTCTGATCCGCATGCAAGGGCAGGGTATCTAGCCCGAAATCAACTCAAAAGGCTTCCACTCATCATTGTGGGTATACCTCTGAGTGACCCCCATAATACGTGTAATCTCTACACTAATGTCAACAAAGCAGGGTGAGTAACTCTGTCAACATCAATGTGACCTAGTGCTTGACTCTTGTGTGAGAAGGGTTTCCCAAGACAATATGTTGCAAATGGAATTTAACACTCCCTAACTCAAGATGCTATTGTGTGTTTTGATCTTTTGGAGAGTATATCTCTCTTCCTACTCCAAAGCACTAGCCTAGATAAATGTTGGTGTAAAAGAGCCCTAGAAAAGAGTTACTAGATAAATTTTATGATTACGCAATGTTTTTAAGAGCTGTTGTTTACTCAAAGGTAACGGAAGTGAAACTTATGTTGTATGACTCTGACCCAATAATGCAAGGATGAGAATGAAATGTATCACTTTTCGTTCAATGAATCCTATGTATGGGAGAGAGAGAAGTTTTCAAGATCAACCATGAACTACAATGCAAAATTTCCTTTCAAATGCCAACACAAACAATCATTTATCAAATGAAAATTCTCTATCGTGTCTTTTTCAATACTTCAACAATCTCTAAAATTTGATTTTTCAATGTTTTCTAAAGACAAAAAAAACAATTTTTTTGAAAGAAAAACTTTTGTCCACTTTTCAAAAAGGACTCAGACTATGACAACAAGAGTACAGAAAATCAAATTAATGAACAAGAAAATAACCCAATCTGCTATTTCAATGAAAGCAAAAATAAAGAGCAAATCAATGTAGTCTCTTCAAATACAAAAGAAAAATGATCTTTCAAACCTCAAGAAAATGAGAAAACCAAACAAACTTAACCTTCAACCAATCACTGGTTCTCGACTAATCAAACACACTCAGAAACTGAATTCAAAGAGAATGATTTTACCAAGAAGAGTCAAGAAACGAAAGTCAAGCCACAAATGACAAGAAAAGCCTTGAAACCCTAAGACGGTTCAGACATGCAAACAAAGGTAAGAAATACATCAATCAATGGTCCATGAAACTCATAAAAGGTAATTCAACTGATCTGGGTAGTTAGAAAGACCAAAACTCAATTTCAAAATCTTGAAAAATCATGTTCGCAGGCAAGCAATATTACACAGTGCGAGAATCATTGATTCTCGCAGGTGACCCTTGAGCAGGGTGCGAGAACCTCGCACTGAAACCTATAGGTAGGGTGCGAACCTTACCAATTCTCGTAGGCTGCAATGAAGTGCAGTGCGAGAATTCCTGAACATATCCAAAAATTTGAAAAATGAAGTAAAATTCAAAAAAGCTTCTGGACTCAGAGGGTCTATCAAGATATCTTGAAGACTCAGAGACTGATAGGACAGGAGAAAAATGAAACCAGATAAAATGGCCACAGAAAAATATCAAAAAGCACAAAGAAAATGGGATTGTTCCCCAGTGGAGTCGCCAATTTTGTTATTGGATAAATCCATAAGTGCAGACACAAACCGATCTCCCTAGATCCACCCGGATCTAGAATAAAGCAAGACAGAATAATACTCTTTCCCTAGATTTCGACTATTGAATGTACTAGAAGGCAAGAACAAAGAACATACCTTATGATTGCTTCATATGGTCTTTGTTGCTCCTGCTTCGCTCCAGTGCTCTTGTGAAGTCAAGACCAAGACAACACAAACCAACCAAAGTGAAGAAAACACAATCTATTCAACAGTCAATCTATGTATATGATCAAGGAGTTATACAATAAAGTGGAATTAGCTTTATGGGAAAGGGACATATTACTGTATCATATTGATGGAAAGTAAAGATTACAACCTGAGCCTTGATGTTGCAAACTTCCTTTCGATGGCCCTTGACTCTGACACACACACTTGCTCACTTGCATGAAGAAGATCAACCACCTTTGATATACTTGCTGGAGTTCTTAGCTGTTGTAGCATCATTCCTTCACACAATCCTTTTCACTAATTCTCCAATGAATCTCTTGTTTGTTTGATTCTAACCTTTTCCATGAGAATTCTCTCAATATATAGGAGAGAATGGATTAGTTACTTGGATAAGAATGATCCCAAAATATCAGGGAATTTAGTACTTAGGTAACCATTCAAATGCCATCTCATCCTTCTAGAAGATTCCCTTCTAGAAGCTTTGAGAATTCATCTTTTTCCCTTCTTTAGAAAGAGTTCGCACCCTAGAAATACAACACAGTGCGAACTTCTCGCACCCTGGCTTAAGGCAGCCTGCGAGAATCATGCATTCTCGCAGGCAAATATACTAGTAGTCTACGAACAGTCCTCAAAAATGTGATTTCTGGAAAGAGAAGAAAGTAATTTTTCTCAGGAGAAAGTTCTTATGAAGAGTCTGAGTACACCATCATCAATACATCATCATGATGACCAAAATCATGGGTAACAACATGCATGCAAAAAAAAATAGATCTAATGACTCAAATACTTCAGCAAAACAACCTTGGAGATTTCATCCCCGAGGATGCTAAGAAGAAGAAGACAGAAGATCAGAATCCCAAGAAAGACAATTCTAGCCATGCCTTGATTTCCATCAACTCCTCTCTCGATGCTTGGATTGTAGATTCAGGAGCATCACATCACATGGCTGCCTCAAAAACAATGTATTCTTCATTGGATGCATGCAAAGGTCCTCATATTCTAATGGGGGAAAACTCTTCAGTCAAAGTCACCAGCAAAGGAAGGATTGAACTCACCAATATAATCTTCGATAATGTGTTGCACGTTCCCAAACTTTCTGTCAACCTTCTCTTCGTGTATTAGATGAAGAATTCCATCACAGGAAAGAAAGTCATATTCACACAAAATTTCGTGTACATCTATGAAATGAAAACCAACTCAGGGGTTGCTACTGGTGAGGTAAATCATCAGTCTAGATTGTATACATTTTCTGAATTCATTGAACATGATTCTTCTTTACTGCTTACTCATGCTGATGAAAGTAGTAGGATATGGCACGAAAGGTTTGGAAATTTTAATTTCAGATACATGCAACAACTTAGAAAACAAATATTGGTTGATGGTCTACCAAAATTCTATTTCTCCAAGGGAGTATGCGAGGGATGTGTTCTCGGAAAACACCCTTAAGAGAAATTTGACAAAGGAAAGTCTCAAAGAGCTTCTGCACATTTAGATATGATCCACAGTGACCTTATGGGTCCTTTTCCACATCCATCCATCAACAAAGCGAGGTTTGTTCTCATTTTTGTTGATGATTTCTCACGTTTTACATGAATCTACTTTCTTAGGAAAAAATCTGAGGTATTTCAACACCTCAAAGATTTCAAAGCCCTGGTTGAGACATAGTCTGGAGAGAAGATCAAAGTCCTTTGAAATGATAAAGGGGGAGAGTATGTCAATAATGAGATCCATGATCTTTTCCATGAGGCAGGGATTCAATTGTAGCACACAGTTCCATATACTCCACAACAAAACAGAGTTGTTGAGTGAAAAAACAGATCTCTAAAGGAGATGGCATCTTGCATGCTGCATGCAAAGTCACTACCACAGAGACTATGGGTCGAAGCACCTAATTTTGAAACATACATCCAAAATAGATCTTCCCATAGATCTATCAAGGATAAGATCCCCTACGAGGCTTGGAGCAGCCTCAAACTGAAAGTGACCCACTTTCTCATTTTCGGTTCACGTGCATGGGTCCAGATTCCCTCTGAAAAGAGGAAGGCACTTGATCCACAGAGCACTAAGTGTATTTTTGTTGGATACCTCGACAGTGTGAAGGGATATAGACTTATTGATATTTCCTTGGACCAACTCATCATTGAGCGAAGTGTCCAATTCGAGGAAAGTGTCTCGTATGTACCTCACCAACCGCATGTAGACACCTTCATTCTTCCACATGTCTGATATGATGACCATGCACATGCTGACTCTTCTTTAGATGAGAGTTATGATTTAGAGTACTCAGATGATTTATATTCGGACTCAGTACAGTCAGATGCAGATTCAGAGCATCCAGATGTAGTTGTAGATCCAGAGCAGAGGCCCAAGTGGGAACATACTACTCTTTAGGATGCAGGGGATCTTGTTGGTGATCTAGCCAATACTAGGAGGACTCGATCTAATTTCGAGGAGCCTCATGTTGCACTCACTGCCACTGAACTATTTCCCTCCAAGAATATTTTCTTGGTTTAGTCTTAAGATCCACAGTCTTATGACGAGGCTGCTGGAAATCCCTTTTGGGAATCCACCATGCAGGAGGAGTATAACTCCCTCCTCGAGAACCATACTTGGGATCTGGTTCCCATTCCTTCTGGGAGGAAACTTTTCAGATGTAGATGGGTCTACAAAACCAAGAGCGCAACGGATGGATAGATTAGCAGATACACAACCATGCTTGTTTCCAAAGGATTTTAGCAGGTGCATGGTATTGACTATGATGATACCTTTGCTCCAGTATCGAAGATGGATTCCATACGATTGGAACTTGCCATTGTGACAACAAAGGGATGGGAAGTCCATCATATGGATGTGAAGAATTCATTTCTTCATGGTGATCTCTCTGAGGATATCTACATGGAGTAGCCCCAGGGATTTAAGCCGGACTCATATTTGGTATGATGTCTGAAGAATTCCCTTTATGGCCTCAAGTAGGCTCTGAGGGCATGGTATGCCAAGATGGAATCCTACCTGTTGTCATAGAACTTTGTACATTGTAAATCAGACCCAAATGTCTACATGCTTAGCATGGCTGATTCACTTCTACTCTTAGTTTTGTACTTTGATGATTTGTTGATCACCGATTTCTCAACTTCAACGATTGTTGCAGTCAAGAGGATCCTACATGACAGGTTTTTTATGATGGACATGGGTCCGCTATACTTCTTCCTTGGACTCGAGATCAGTCAGGATGCATCAGGAATCAAACTTTCCCGGGCCAAGTATGCACGATATCTCCTTGAGAGATTTCACATGACATACTGCAAGTCTGCTCCGACTCCTTTCCTATCAGGAGTCAAACTTGAGGATGGCGGGGAGACTCCACTGGTTGACAACACACTATACAGAGAACTAGTGGAGAGCTTTTTGTATCTCACACACTCCAGACCATACCTCTCCTATGCAATTGGCGTAGTTTCGAGGTTCATGCAGGAGACACATGAGCTACATTGGAAGGCTGCAAAGTGTATGCTTCGATACGTAAAGGGCACCATCACCTTTGGGATTCATTATGTATCAGACTCTACATTATATCTCATCAGGTTTAATGATTCTGACTGGGCTAGCAATAACACTAATTGCAAGTCCACATCTGGTTACTCACTCAGTCTTGGTTCCGGGCCTATCTGTTGGTCAAGAAAGAAGCAAGATGACATTGCTCTATCTTCAATCGAGGCATAGTACAGAGGGATAGTTAACATAACCATTCAGGCTATGTGGCTACAACATTTTCTCACTAAGTTGGGAATTCAGTTTCATAGGTCGATCGTCATCTAGTGTGACAACCAGAGAACTCTGAAGTTCTATAGAGATCCAGTTCAGAGGCAACGAACGAAGCACATCAAGATCCACATGCACTACATCCATGACTTATTACACGAGGGGATCATCGACCTACAGTTATGTCCTTCAGGAGAACAGACGACATACATCTTCACCAAGATATTCACTGAGCATAAGTTCCATTCTTTGCGAAGTCGTCTTGGAGTTAAGGACACAATTTCCTAGCAACTGTATTTATTATTTTTACATACATTGTAGGGGGGTTTTCCCATGAGGTTTTCCCTCTTTCCTCACTTTATTTCAATGTATCTTTTGTATTTGGGTACCTAACATGGCCTCGTTGTCGGGACCCATTCTTTATTTTCACCATAGTGATGTTCAAGGGGGGTGTTGGAGTTACTTCACACACACCTAGGATTTATTTTTCCTAAGGTTTTTCCTTGTTTATTAGTTATAATTAGTCATTATCCAGTCTCCTATATTTTAGGGGAGAATATTTCACCTAGAGAATATTCTCTTTCAGTTGACACTTCAGTTTGACTAGTTGAGTTGAGTCTAGATGTTGAATTGGTTTTGTCACCATGCAACATTGGGATCATCACCATGATAATGTGCACTTGCCTTGGGATCATCACCATACTGGTGCATTACCCTTGATTCCTTGATCTACTCCTCACTACACTTTATTCAATCAATTATCTGAAGACTAGTTGACTAGTTAACTCAACTAGGTGGCAATTCACTCTTGTAACTACCTGAGAGACTAGACTAGGTGGCAGTTCACTCCCGTAACTGTTGGTGTGTGTCCAGATCACTCTAGACCACCACTATGGCACATTGGTTCTCCTCTAGTGCACATTCATTGAGTTATACAGAGTATATCATGTGTAAATTATTCATTATTCATTACGGTTAATGATAATTCTTCCATTATTTCTCTCCTTCTTCTTCTTTCTCAATTTCTCTCTACAAATGTGTGTAGTCTTTTATAGCTAGATATATTTTGTGTAGGTTCAACACATTTACATGCATCTAGTCCCAAAGTGGGCCCATCCATGAACATTGTAGAAGAACTGGCAACTAGTGGGTTCCAATGCATTGTTAAGACTCTTCCTTTGTTAGGTAGAAATTCATGTCACTCCAGGAATCCCTATGAGACCATCTCTCAAAGGAGTAAACTCCACATGTTCCATCACTTTTTCCACGAACATTTTTGATGTAATTTAAATTGCATATTTAATTTGTAATAATTTTCATATTTTATTGTCATGATTGGGTCCTAGGCCATGTAATCATTATGTTAAGAAACCATATTTTAAATCAATGATAATGTAAGATGTAGGTACTAGTCATATATTATTAATATAGTCTTATTTGATTCATGTGTGCATATATATCTCATCATGCATGGATTGTCTTGAGTTAATTAGCTTTGTAGGTAGTGACTCCAACATTGGTAGATGTCATGCCATTCAGAGGGGTCTACTAGACATAGTGCAATGATTCATTGATTTCAAATTAAAAATTATATGGTGTTGGTTTTAATAAATATGTATTTACACAACTTTACATCTAAATATATAACTTCTTCTAATGAATGTCCATGTCTCCATAATAGTAATGAAACTATAGGTACACACACTTAATGTATACAATTTCCACAACAACAACATCAATGCACCCTACCTACTGCTTCACACACCTAAATGACACACTCAGGTAAATTCAATTATTATAACTTGTTCAAGTATGCTATATTTAATTTATTTTTAATGATATATATTGAACTTGATGCATTTTTCATGTGTTCATTTAATGTCTTATTCTTCTAGTGCGCCTATCACAACCAACTCATTGTCTAACATGTTTGGTTTAGATAAAATTAAATACAAAACATGTTTAAATGTTTAATGTGAAAAATCCTTGTGTTATTCATACATGTGGTATTGACATTTTTTTTTTTTTTTTGTACAGGGGATAGTACAAGTATTCCTCCTTTAGAGGGGGATGTTGTTGATCATATCGACATACAGAATGATGCCAATTATTTTAATGAACCATTTCCATTGGTTTCACATGTGTGTATAGTTCATATAAATTAAATCTAAATTTTGTTGAGATTAAATACCTGTGTCTCTTTAACATTATATAGGGTTTGGTGTATGTCCTCCTCTTCCGCCTTGTGCAAGGGAAAGAGGTTTTAGGGTGTAACATTTTGTTTGCAATCCAACCTACATCCCTCTATATCCTCATCCAAGAAATATTCCTGAGGATATTACTTGGGAACATAGCACCAATAGGCTTATTGTTGATGTGATGAGGGAGTATTACACTAGATTGTGCACTTAGATGGAAAAATCCAATCTCTCAAGATCCAATCGTTAGAGTCTCTAGATTGTTTTTCACAATTTGGATTAGGTGGTTGATACATACTGTGAGGTTGGTCCATCTTCCTATATTTTTATGACATGATGCGTAGAAGGAGATTGACGATGATGGGTCACCACTCTTTTGCTGAAGTTAAAATCAAGGTCACAAAATAAATGGCTTGTCATTATTTGAATTACAATTGGAAGAAAAAAATGTCTAAACATTGCAAGGTGTTATGATCCAAATATTGCTTATTTAATTTATGAGAAGTTCCTATATGCATATAGGAAATTCCCAAATAATGACTAGGTGCCTCAATACTTTGATTGAATGATTTATGCTCAATTTTGAGAGGACATGGACCTCGATTATATATAAATGAGATCCAAATTCTATGGAGCTGAAATAGGATGCACATATGAATGACCTGACACCATGTGAGATGCTCGTTGTAGGGTTCCAACCCCTCTTTTAGTACCTCAACCCCCTAGATTGGTTACACTTTTGGGAGAGTTAGAAATTGTATCCTAGTCAAAATATGCATTGAGGGATCACATTAGGGAGAATGTTGGGGCTACTTTGGTAGGGGTATAAATCATCCCAAGGAAGAGACTAGATTGCCCAATGCATAGTTTGATGGGTTTGTCAGAATTCTATATGATGAGTTGAAAGATATGGATTGTCGAATCTCAAGTGATATGAATATACTTGTAGATAAAATATGTGTGAGGAAATCATTACTCAACAAACATGGTCAATAGGAGGGGTATGCAAGCATGTACAAATTTAATGTTACTTCATTGATATTAAATTGTGACAATCAATGTCTACATATCTATACTTGAAGTCTTATGTACATTTCTCAATGTCTACATATCTATACTTGAAGTCTTGATATGTTCAAACTTCTGCAATGTACATTTCTCAATGAGTGAGTCTTTGATACCAAGGAACACTCTATTCATGTAATACCCCCAATAGATCTAGGATATATTTTATGAATTCTTATGCAATTATGTTATTTTTCCACAAAAAAGTTGCATTCATTCTACTAAAGACATTCTGTCAAACATATTGCAAGAATCCTAGATACACTTAGAATAGAAGAGAATCATGGAATATTTTATTATGAATGGAGACTGAATACAAAAATCCAATGGTTATTATAGAAACTGTAATACATCAATGGAAAACAAACAATACAAGACAAAAACCTGGAATCATGTCACGTCCCCCTCAACATATGAGATCCAACCCTCCAAGTGCCACAACCTCTCCAAGAAGATCAATGGAATCCAAAACTAAAAACAAACCCAAGATGAAGCTCCAATGAAGATCCTAGATGGATCCTCCTCCTTATCTAGATAGGGTGGATATTGCACCCTCGAAACCAAACCAATAATGGAAGGGTTTTGCCCAAACCCCCAATGAAAACACTGGCTACAAGAGCACTCCAATAAGGTATCAAATCATAATCATAATCATCATGAGAAGTGAGGGGTTACCCKTCTTTTATACTTTTCCAACCCCTTCTAGATCCTTCCTCCATGCCTTCTAGAACTCTCCCTTTTTTACTWAATCAACTCTTCTAGAATTTTCTCTTTTTTGACCAAATCAAATATAACCCTTATTTCTCCTTCAATTATTATTTAAACATTAAAAATACATTTTTAATGCTTAAGTGGTTAATTATTTAATGTCACTTTAAATACATAACCTCCCATAGCTAAATGACATTAAATGACCCCCTTTGACTCCCTTTTTCTTCATTGACAAGTAACGAAAGTCCTTTCTACAACAAAACAGGGAGACCCAAAACTGGGGACATGAAAAATCCTCTCTTCCCAAATATTGCTTGTCCTCAAGCAATGGCATCATGACTTGATGCTCCAGTGAATGATCCAGATTGACACTAAAAATGATACCATATTGCTTGTCCTCAAGCAATGGCATCATGACCTGACGCTCCATTGACTAATCCAGACAAACATTGAAGATGATACCAGGATCCCAAAATACCCTGTAAGATGTGAAACATGCTCTTCTCAAGGTGTGGTATGACAATGTCTAGACATAAGAGGCCTCCTGAAAAACTCTAGTAATCAAGGCCACTCAGTGTTGAAATATCTTGATCAACTCATCAATGTACTGCTCTTCTAGGGAATCAACCTCATGAGAGAAAAAACTGGCTCTCTCCTCTGTGTCAACTACTGCATTATCTCATGTCCCAGGGTGCCAAGATATCCTCATAAAGGAACCACCACGTTGATGTTGCATTGCTCTGATCATAGTCATTTGACCATCGTACTCGCTCTACGTCCACAAGTTGTAATGCCTCAAAGGGATCACATCCGCTATCAAGGATCATGCCCATACAATATATCACCACTCTAAGATTAGATATCACAGAGAAGTCAATGTGGTCACCAAGTCTCCAAGTATCAAAGGGAAAGACCTCCATACTCCAGTACCTCCTTTCTGCTGCAATAATCCAAGTATCATCCAGACAATATCCCAACCTATTGTTTGCAAAGTCCCTTTGGGAGACCACAAGAACCCTGTAGAAGGTAAATTCACCAGGATCCCACACTAGCTTGTAAGACATGAAGCACCCTCTACTCATAACACCGATCTGTAAGGAGCCAATACAAGAATACACTCGACTGCTACTAATAAGCCAAGCAATCATAAACTGCATAAAATCATTCAACTCCTTGGAATACCACTCCTCCAAGAAACCACTCCTAAGCCTCCCAAAATTAAACTCCAGAAAGTCAAAACCAACGCTCACATCTATAATAATAGATGAATTATCAAGCAATGTAATCCTAGGGTCCCAAAATAATCCAGGAAAGGTGCCACCATGCTGATGCTGCACCACTCTTATCATCACCATCAGACCAATGCTCCTAGTATGCATTCTCCTCTCTTTGAACCCTAATCTAATCTCCCTAAAGGGATTGTGACTACCATCACAAATCCTCCCTTGCGAAGGTGTCTCAGTGAAGTCTAAGTTTGAAAATCCATGGATGGCCTCGAGTCGGTCCTGCCAAATATAGTAAGTCTCAACCTCCTCTCTACTGACATCCCAAAAATAAAGTAGACCAATCATTGTCATGACTCTATTAAACATCAACATCTGAATCAATCTATCACCCAGTTGAATTCATGGATCCCACCACCAAATAGGAAGTCCATCACTCCTAATACCTACTAGTTGTTGTTGTAGCATACTGGTAACCATCAACATCAAAATGAGCCAAACACCTGGTATGCCATCATCTAGTGGAAACCTAGTACTAGGAATCAACTATGTGCTTGTTGCTTTGTTCGACTCTTGCCAAAATCCACCGAGAAATATGTTATCTTGATCACCATCCATGTACCTGAGTAATTTGTGGAATCTAAACACTTCTCTGGAAAGTATCCATGTCACCTGTGGTGCCTCATACTCATGAAAGTACCCATATTTCCCTACCAAAGGTGAATCACACATAGCCCTCATAATCTCCTCCCTAAGTGTGAACTCAGGGACTATATGCGTGTGACCTCTGTAGTGGATAATTCCATCCACCACTTTTTCAACTGAAATATCTATGAATTGATCCACTATAATCTGTATCCCCTCCTATGACCAGACAACATAACCCAAATGAAAGAACTCTGACATGGATATAATCCTACCTGCCTCACTCATCTGATGTAGGTGAACCCTCCATGTCCTATTGAATATACCGTTGGCATAAAAAAATAGCACTAGATACAACTGCCACTATCTATAAGACTGTTTGTAAGATGGTAAAGTGTTAATGATCTCCTCCCGATGTATCTATACATCCTACATACTGATCATGTGGCCACGATGTACAACATCCATCATGCCAATCTCCCTCTCCCTATCCAGAAGATAACCGGTCGGAAATCAATCTCTGGAGAGTACTATGTCCCATGCCTAAGTATGCTCTCCCTCATGCCCCATTTCTTACCTAACTTTCTCCAATGATCCTCCGTCAACCCCAATGGTACGGCCAAGAACTCAAGGCATCATCTGAGATCAACCCTGCAAGTATCCTGCTCTCTATCTCTGCTCTGGTGATAACCCACTCGAAGATCAATCTCTAAGGGATCTACCTCTCCATGAGGCTCATCCATCCACTCATCAATCCCGGGAGAACCAAACTCAATGATATGTCTGAAGTCTCTGTTTGGAGGTTGCCCCAGGGGAAATGTACCAAAATCCCACTGTGCACCGTTGTACATTGTTGTATACCACTGCACACCATTGTATCATCATGTATCCCATATGTGCCTCTAAATCAATCACTCTACTAATATAAACTGAAACGGGATCCTAGAGTGATGTATCCACAACAACCCTATACTTTGTTCCCCAATAAACTAGTGCATACACATCGTTGTCGGTTGGTTCGCAAGAAATTTTCTCAACTACTATATTTGTAGCTAAGCCTTGAGCCCAAATAAATTTCTCATGCTCCCTACAATGAAAAATAGATGTATGATCAAAACCCTTTGTGTCAAAACTCTCCTCAAACACCTGTAACTCTAAATGCTCCTCGTGTGGAATCATCACAAGGGGCTCCTCCCTCATATCATGAGTGCCACTCATTCCCTCATGTGTCACCATTGCTAAATATGATGGAGTCTCAATTTCTATCAATGATGAAGAGTGTTCCATGCTAAGATGGTAGCAAATCTCCTCAATCTCCCTTTCCTTATCTTCAACGAACTTAAGAGCAAGGTCCCTATCTATGAACAACTATAAGTAATAAAATTTCATCTACTCTAGTGATTATTTGATGATGCATAATTGAGCACTATTGATCCCATCTCCCACTCCCTTTTGCCTCTCCTCTATCTAAACCTTCCACATAACATCTTCAATAAACATATGAGTACCATCTTCCCTTGTCAACACCTGCACAATATGCTCCTCCTTGACCAATAATTGGTCCTTCAAACCTCGTTGAGGTACAATCACATCCTCATCATCATAGACATCATAACTAAGATATGGTGTTGAATCCTCATCAATCGGGAGTGTTATCACACTTGGACTGCCCTCATCATACATAGTGAGGTATGTTGGATCCCCAACATCGGTCGATTGGAAAAAGTCATCAGAAGGTCCTACATAATCTTTTGGTGTTGATTCATCAGAGGTATACCCATACAATACACTAATTCCATCAAACTCATTGGATATTTATGGTGATGTATCATAGACTGTTGTTTGGTCCTCCTTCCTGCTTGCATCCTCATTATGGATGAATACACGTTCTTCTACTTGTTCTTTCGACTTGTCTTCCTTCACTTTTTCCCCTGTTATTTCCAAGGTAGCCTTGGTTTGAATTCTATGCTAGTTCCTATTCTTGATGGCGATATGATCTCCTAATGACACAATATCCTCACTAAACTTATCATACTCATCGCAGTAAGCTATGCACTCACTACAATATTCCCAAAATTCAGGATACCTTAATAATGGCTCTAGTTTCTTCTTATATTCTGCCATGGATTCCTATTTTGTCTTCATATTTTATTGTCCACCGTATGCACACAATCTGATTTCCTTCCCACTGTTTCCCCTCACTGTAAATCGTGCGACTTTTTCTAGAAAAATCCTAAAAAATTGTCGAAATTAAAATGATGATAACTTTAGTTCCCCGACTCTGTTTTGACTGTTTTTTTTTTAATTGGGTTATTTTCGGAGAGGAATTCAAAACCCAATTTTTTTTGGAAAATTATTCTTGAAAAGTTTCATATTTGAATCTGAAGTGTGTGGCCCCCTTTTTTTCCCAAAAACATTTATGCAAAAAGACCCCAATTTTTTTTCCTTCTCTAGCCTAGGAAAGCGCTCTGATGCAATCACAGGCTGGAAATATCACCAACACTGATACCACTATAATATCCCCAATAGATCTAGGCATATATTTTATGAATTCCTATTCAATTATGTTATTTTTCCACAAAAATTTTGCATTCTTTATACTAAAGGCATTCCGTGAAACATATGGCAAGCATCTTAGATACACTTAGAATATAAGAGAATCATGGAATATTTTATTATGAATAGAGATTGAATACAACAATCAATGAAAAACACACAAAACAAGCCAAAAACCTAGAATCATTTCATGCCCCCCTCAACATATGAGATCCAACCCTACGAGTTCCACAACCTCTCCAAGAAGATCACTGTAATCCAAAACTGAAAACAAACCCAAGATGAAGCTCCAATCAAGATATTGGATGAATCCTCCTCCTTGTCTAGCTAGGGTGGATATTGCACAACCGAAACAAAACCAATAATGAAAGGGTTTTTCCCAAAATCCCAAGGAAAAAGTTGGCTACAAGAACAACCCAATAAGATATCAAATCATAATCATAATGAGAAGTGAGGAATTACCCTTCTTTTATACTTTTCCAACCCCTTCTAGATCCTTCCTCCAAGTCTTCTAGAACTTTCTATTTTTGACTAAATCAATTCTTCTAGAATTTTCCATTTTTTAACCAAATCAAATATAACCCTTATTTCTCCTTTAATTATTATTTAAACATTAAAAATACATTTTTAATACTTAAGTGGTTAATTATTTAATATCACTTTAAATACATAACCTCCCATAATTAAATGACCCTCTTTGATTTCCTTTTTTTCATTAACAAGCCACATAAGTAATTTCTAATTTCTACTACAAAATGGGGAGACCCAAAAATGAAAACATAACAATTCACCATGAATTCACTAATATATAGGTATAAATAAACATATGATATCAAGTTTTAAATTTATATATTTCTAGATTGAGCATTTAATGTTTCTTGAGTGCATTAGATTTGCATGTGGACACAACATAAATTTTCCCTAGATATGCCAACTACATCCTCTATCCTTGTAATGATCATTGATGTTGCTACATATTAGGTACACATATAGAGTTAAAAAATCAATTTATGTATATATAGTTTGTTACTTGAACTTGTGTACTACTAAGTCACTTCAATTTTATAGCAAATGTCTTACATTTTAATGATTTTTTTAGGTTAATAGTATATATCATTTTAATGAAATTTTTTAGGTTAATAGTATATATCAAGAGATCACCAAGGAGGTAATAGCCACACACTATCCATCTGTGACACATGCATCACTATTTAAAGTATAATCTTTGAAGCTTCACATTTTTAAGAATATATTTTTGAGTTCAAATATTTTTTAAATCACAAATTAACTTTCATTATAACGTTTTTAGGCCACATAAGATCATCACTTGATGGAAACTAATGCCACGTGTAATGGTGGAATTTAGCTTATATTGTGTCAAGTTTAGTTTTTAAGGTAATCTAGTGTACATTTTAGTTTTTATGGCCTAAACCATTTAAGATCTAAGGATTATAAATTTTGAACTATCTATGATTTTTAATGCACATGTGATATCCAATGATTTTTTATTTATTCTTATATGAGTAGTTGAAATTTGATGCATCCTCAAGCATTGCAATATTATATCTTTTGTATTGTTGAAACTATATTTGAATTGGTGAACAATTTTTTTTTTTTTATGATATGTTATTATGAAGTGATTAGGTGATGTTTATGATGACTATCCATGAGAAAACTCATCATCTTCTACTAGATGTGTTTCATTACTTGTTTGAATAAATGAATTTAAATAACAAATTTATCTTATTATTGTTAAGCATATTATTTCATTGAGTCACTTCCTATATCACATGCCTCATGGTTGATAAAAATACTAGTATGTTGCAAACTTCACTTTGGTCATTCAATGCTTGCAATTCAATTTCGGGTGAAGTTTGTCATATTTTTGTGTTGTATAACAATTATCTCAATTTTTTTATATTGGAACATTATTTGGAAGGGATATTATATATCTTTATTTTATGTGGGAAAATGGATATTTATGTCCACCATGAGTCTTTATATTAATTATATATAAGGTTCTTGATTTATAACAATTCTAATTCCAGTTGCAAAATAATGAAGATTCCATGTAGTTATGTTTAATATAATTATATTAGGTAGATAAAACTTAATAAAAATACTTTGTAGTGATTGTTGTGGAACCATGGAGAGATTTATTCCCTTGGAGATGCTTCAAATAAGATGGTATGTCACATATGTCCTAGTATAGGATAGGTCACATCCTCACTTGATGCTCGCTTGATTGAATGAGACCCTTTAAAGATTGATAAATCTATTCTATTATTTCCATTGTTATTGTTATTGGAGTTCATGATTGTAGTCCTAATAAATACATTCATGGATATCTAAAGCCCATGAACATTTCTCGGGATTAATCATGGAAACATACATAACAAATTTTGGTCTGGTCTAACTTGCAAGAAATGCAAGATCTCTCTTAATTAGACAACATGCGATGATTGGGATAACACATCCAACATAGAAATCTTAGCCAGAAGCACAATTTGTAGATGTTCCTTCCACGAGATTAGTAACTCTAGGAATATTAATGAGTCTAATCTCTTGATCCTCTGATATTATAGGTGCGTTGATTTTCTTGTAGTTTTCCAATTAGCCTATTATTGTGGTTGTGTTTGTAATTTGATATGTGCATCATATAAGCACTAAAATTGGATTTAGGAAACTTGGATACAATGATAAGAACATGGGGATCAATTTTATATTTATTCTATATGATATTCTCAAGGATGGTCTAACCATTACTTTACAGGTAAATCATTTCTTTGAAATCATTATTTTTTTTTTAAGTAAGAAGTATATATTATATCTAGTGCCTGCTAGAGCTTAAAAGAGTTACCAAAATACCGTAAGATACTAGCTGTAATTGCTGGACTGCCCCAACAGAGGGGAAACCAGTCCAACTAGCCCCCAATTCACAAGTCTGAGAAAGTTGCTGGTTCAGAAAACACACAAAGACCCTACTAATTGCTTCTAGACTAGGAGCCTAAAGGAACTAGATGTTCAACAAAAAGAAATCTAAACACCTGTCTAATAGCCAATCCACGTGTCTCGAAGGTCCTCTATCCACGGTTCCGTCTCGAAGTTGGCCGGCTGGTCTTCCCTGCGTTGTTCATGTCGCTCCACATGCTTCTCGTCATCCACTGGGTCGCTACCTTCCACTTCCTTCTGCCTTTCTGCTGCTTGTCGCCGAATGCTATCCATCGCAATGTCAGGGGCCTCCCCCGGAGAAGAGCCAGCTGGGTCCGAGGAGAGTTCCGACTGCATAGCTGATAGGATATGGAGAAAGGTGGCGACATTGTCTTCAGTGGCCTGAAAGCGAAACTTGAGGTCCGCCATCTCCCTCCGGAGCTCAAAGACTAAATCATACAGAGTGCCCAGTCGCTCTTTGAAATTCTCACTGTCGAGGTGGCCCGCAGGGTGGAGACGCGCTCGCTTGGACCCTCCAAAAGTCGTTGGTGCACTCCTCCAAGTGCTCGAGGATCTGGGGAAGGACATTGTCGCCATGAAATGCATCCGAGGGTCCTGAGGGGAGCGAGGAGTCGAGGTCGACCCTCGCGGGATGGTAGCCATGGAATGTAAAAGCGCAGGCTGCAAAGGTGGCGGGGTAATCGCGGAGCAAAAGTGCAAGGATTGCAGAGGTGGCGGAGTGTCAACTGGGGACATGCTTTGAGGGAGAGAGGAAGAGCCGATCGTTGGGGAGGCCGAAGGCGAGGGCGGGGGTTTGCAGGGCTTCCAGGGTGAGCCCCGCTTTGGCTTTCCTCTTAGCCTTTCTTTCATGTGTGCAGGTGAGCAGGGCGGGACAGGATTGAACCAGTGTTGCAGATAGAGGATGAAGATAGCCTCTGTGCGAGCCTGGTGATGTTTGTGTCGTGAAGGGGGGAGCCCTTCCGAGCGATTACACGAAGAAATGCCAAAACTGACGAACCGAGCCATTATACAAGCTGCGTGGGAGCAGAGGGTGGCGTAAATTCCCCTTGCTTCGACCATTATGCGGCATATAAATGCCATTACTCTTCTGGGAGGGAAAGGTACTGCAGCACGGGCCCGTCACGTGGCTCCGTGCTGTGGCGTGTTGTGTTCGTGCCCATCGTCTGCCATGGGGAAACCACTAACACCCCATCCGGGGATCTTTGAAATCATTATTACTAATACTATTATGTTCAAGCATTATATGCACTAAAAAATCAAATGAAATTCACAGTGTAGATCAAGATTCAAAGGTGCCATTTACAACCACAAGAACCATTGCCAATACCATGGCCAAGTATCTTGACCTATCTATAGTCATTCCATATGGTCCTTGGTACAATCATAAATAGGTAAAATATCGTCTTTGTTATCTAATAATTGGTAACTTATATGCATTTATATAGATAATATTGATTAAAACTCAAAATTGGGGAAGTGGTGGGATGGACTCAAGCATATAAACATATAGTGGAAAGAACAAATGAGACTATTTTGATTTATGTTATTGTTAGGGGTGGAGGAGCACATGATGTTCTATATACTAATCCATCTCAGGAATTGAATTTGTTTAGACCTTTCATCAGATCATTTCATTTTTCTTGTTCATGAGATAGCTTCTAGTGCAAATTCATATGAACTACCTCATTATTCTTATACAAAAATATTTCTAGCTCCTCTCTCTCTCTCTCTCTCTCTCTCTCTCTC
>ML778049.1:272971-313030 GCA_009831015.1 Picea engelmannii | reverse complement strand
TATATATATATATATATATATATATATATATATATATATATATTCCTCTGTATAAAAAAAAAAAAGTGTAAAATTTTATTTCATCCGGGGAGAAAATAAATTTAAATTCTGTAGAATACATGTATCCATGTATTTCACGATTTGGCTAAGGGTCTTTCTAGATCCAAAATTTTACAAAATACAAAACAGTGAGTCTAATGACTCAACAAGTTTTACTCCATCAAAGATTTTTTGTAAGATACATTCAAAAAAGGATCTTTTCATGATTACAAAAAACAAGCATGTACCTATAAATATCTAAGCATCATACATAATATAGTTAAAAAAACTTATGTCAGAACCAACTTGAGTTTAAATCATATTAGCTAGAGGAACCAACTCTTCGATGAAGGGTCTGTGATAGAAATCAAAGTGTTCTCCATTTTTATATTAAAAAATCAACCATTTACAATAACCCATCTGAGCGCCTTCCTTAGAAAGCAAATCGACCTCCGGGTTGCCCTCCTTGAATACATGCCACACAGTGAAAGAATCAAAAGAGTCCAATATTCTGTGTACCTCTTCAAGCAAAGTATGCAAAATTAAATTGTGACACTTCTGTGCCTTTCTGGACCAATTTATTATTGTCATTGAATCACCAAAAATATGAATGAATTTGAAACCTTCCCCTGCAAAGAGTAACAAGAGTTTAAAGACATGAGCTCAACATAATTATTTGTACCTAGTCCCAATCCTATCTGGAGTTTGAAGAAATGACTTTCCGATAGGTAAATCAATGTTCTCCCCACATAACTAATTATTGTTTTTGGAAGCCTTGTCAAAATAGGCCCACAATCTCGAAGAATCCACTTATTCTTCTTGTATTACACGAAATGGAACAATCCCTTTTTCTTTTGAGAAATGTGAAAGAATGTTGAGTCCTTGTAAATGGAGGTGATATATATATATGTGTGTGTGTGTGTGTGTGGGTGGGTGGTATGACATCATTTTACCTTTCTTTCTATGGTAGCCAAAGATAGCCTTCATTGGGATCAACTTAGTAACTTGCATCCAAAAATTTTAATCCATAAAGTAACGCAGGGACGTTAGTAAGCTCGTGTTTAAATTGAATTTTTTTTTGACATAATTTTTTTTTTTTAAATTTGTTTTATCTCACAATTGTTATATATAAAACACATGTGTGAAAAACACTTGTTTATTTAACAATTGTTATATATACATGTTCCATAATTCTAATATATAGAATTATTTACAAAACATGTGTAACAAAAACACTTGTTTATTTAACAATTGTTATATATATATGTGTGTGTGTGTTCAATCTTATAGTAGGAAATTTTAGGACAATGATCTTAGCCCATACTAGAGGATTTTTGTGTCTTTAGTTCATAGCCATGCTTGGAAGATTCCTTTTCCCTTGAGGTTAACATTTAACATATAATATCTAAAAAAAAATACATGTTCCACAATTGTAATATATAAGATTATCTACAAAAACATGTATGACAAAAACACTTGTTTATTTAAAAATTATTATATATACATGTTCAATCTTAGAGTAGGAAATTTTAGGACAATGATCTCATCCCATACTAGAGGATTTTTATGTCTTTTGTTCATAGCCATGCTTGGAAGATTCCTTTTCCTTGAGTTTAGCATTTTAATTTATTTCTAACCAGTGAACATATAATATATCAAAAAATCAAATAAGCATTGATGTAAGACTAGAATCTACAAAATATTGTTAAACAACCAAAAAAAACTTACTTTTCATTCTAATTATATGATATGTTTCTATTTTTTTTAATATACACAAAAATAAACATGTATAAATATGATAAAATAATATAAAAACATAATAAAAACAAACAAATATAATATATAAATAAATATTTTATTAAAAATATGACCTTTCAATGAAAATGTACAATGCTCTCTTCAATCATGGTCATCCATTGTAAATCACTATTCATTTTTATATTTTATTGAAATACACATTTATATATTTTTGGTCTATCTAATTAAAAGGTATAGCTATATCTATTATATTTTATATGACATTTAGATGTTAGAGTCGAGATGAGGCGAGACAGAACGCCATCACGGCTAGGGCCCAAACCCTAGCCGTCACGCTCTGGTTATCGTGTGCAGGGACGCGGACTGCAGCAGATCTTTGCATCCAGGGCCGCGGATCGACATCAAAGTGTTCCTCCAGCGAATCGCTTGTGGTTTCTTGCAGATGTTTGGAGCGGTGGTCGGCATCTGCGACTGGATCCGTCCTTTTGTTTGTTGGAGGTCATCGTCTTTCTACGTTGGGCCCAGATCCGTTTGCCGAGATGGGAAAGGATCCTTTGGAGGCATTCCAAGAGTTAGTTCGATCGGCAGGATCTAATCCCAAGCCCTCTCTGTCGTCCAAGTTTGTTAAGAAGATGGAGGAGATCCCTTCTCTGGAGCTATCCCCAGAGGGGCCTTGCAATCTTGGCCTCCTTCTAGCAGAAAAGGCCCTCATCGGAAAGTTTACGGGGTTATGGCCCAGCCCCAAAACGGTGGAGGCATGGATTGATGATTGTTGGAAGTCGATGATACAGGGAAACGTTTCTCTGTGCGTAGTAGGCAGGGGTTTTTTTGTCTTCAGTTTCTCGAGGGCAGAGGACCGTGACCTAGTTTTCAGATCTGCACCCTATTTCATGGGGTCGAGAGGGCTGTTCTTAGCCCCCTGGACTCTTGACTTCAACCCAGGAGCCGAGATCACCGCAGCCCCTGTTTGGGTTAGGCTGCCTCATCTCCCCTTGCATATCTAGGGGAGAAACTCTCTGGAGGACATTGGGAATAAGCTTGGGCGCTTCCTGGACAGTGCGGAGCCGAAAGGGGATCAGTTTACCTGCGCTCGTATTTGTGTTGAGGTTAACCTTGAGAAAGGACTCCCGGAATCCATTAAACTCTCTCTGGGGGAATGGTGCCATATCCAAGAGTTGGATTACGAGCAGATTCCTTTCAAGTGCCTCCGATGCCATGCCTACGGTCATTTCGCAAAAAAATGCCCCAAAGCCCCTGAGGAGCCGGGACCAGTCAAAGAAGATGATTTTCAGCCAGTAACTAACTGACGAAGGCAACCAAGGCGAAAGGATTCACTTCCCCAGGCTCCGAAGGCCACTCAATCAGTAGAGGTAACTCTAGAAAATAAAAACAGCTTTGATGCACTGAAGGAAGATGAAGCCCAAGAACCAGAAGAAACAACAGTTAAGGAAGACCCCCCGGCAAACGGAAGCCTCCCGGATTCCACCCACCCAGAAACAGTAGCAGCAAGAGAAATTCGAGCTTCAAATCCAGAACCCTCTGTCCCTGTAGATCTGGTTGCTTCAGTCCCCTCTAGCGGCTCTGTGGAAACTCCTGAAACTGAAGACAACTCAGTTCCGTCTCCACCCCTTACCCGAGGGCGAAAAACCAACAAAGCGTGCAGAGAAAAGGAGGCAGCCTCCAACATTTTTTTAGGCTCTCAGAAAAAGTTGGATCCCTTCTTTAAGGGGAAAACCTCATCCCCCTCAGTTTAATGCACTGCTTCTGTCTCCCACTGTGCTCACAGTTTGTGAGAATCTACTCATGTACGCATTTTTTGTCATTTTCTCGAATTAGCTCAAGAAGCAGATGGGATTGGTCTCCCAAGACATTCACAAGAGGGTTGGCAGCACTGTTAGAGGTCACCAACCTTCCCCATATTTGTAACTTTCGGATTCTGGCTCGCCAGAATGCCACTTAATGCAACATTAACCGTTCTTGTCAAAAAAAAAAAAGTTATAGCTATATCTGGTAATATAATTACTAAGGCTTGGTAATTTTTTTTTAACTAAATTACTAGATCGTGTGATTTTTTTTACTAAACTCCGTAATTGTTTTACTAAACATGGCAATTTTTTTTTACCAAACTTAGTAATTTTTTTATTAGACCCAATAAAATTTAAGAAGTAATGTAGTCATCAAGGAAACAATCAGGCCCAAGGATGAATTAAATAAAGAATTACAGAGCTATAAGGAAGACATAAAATCTCTAAAATATCATTTGGATAGCATTGAGGTTGGCATGAACAAGCAACATGAAAAATTAAAATAAACGTTGACCAAGATTAGAGGATAAAATAAAAATACATTACAAAGATTAGATGATACATTATACAATCTAATTACATTAAGATGACAATATTGAAAGAGATGAAGTAAACAATGAGAATGGTGATAGGTTTAACATAATAATGGAAGGACTAGAGAAAATCCCACCTTAGCCTTGACAAATCTAAAAGTTAGATAATTACCATGGATATCTATCTTAGTAAATACAAATAACTCATGATTTCAAGATATATGTTACCACAAAATTAAAAGGGAATGATCAAAATATGATGGAAAAGACCATAAATGAGCCATCATTTGGGTCAACAAAATCGAGGGTATCTTTGAATCAAGTCCCCCATTTGGTGAATGAGAAAAAATAATGATAGCCTCCAATAATTTGGAAGGAGAAGCTTACGATTGGTTCTTATGGTGGTCTGAGAAATGTGACACTCGCTCTTTGGCAAAACTTCACCATTGTATTATTAAATAGGTTCCATGACAAAGAAGAGAATGACCTTTACACCTAGTTTGTTCATTTAAATAAAAAAAGAAATGTAAATGATTATACATATGAATGGTAAGTTTTGGGAATAAAACATATTAGATTCTTAGATGATCAATTGCTAAAAATGTACATATGCGAGTTGAAGAATTACATCCATAGTGAAATAAATGAAGGATTACATCCATAGTGAAATAAAATTACGGAATCCAAAAACTATTGAAGATGCCAAACAAGCAAGAAAATTAATTGAACAAAAAAATAAAGTCAATAAGTATACACTACCCCTTATGAGGAATGTTGACAAATATCCTCATCGGCATACATATAAGAAATGGGTAAATAAGTGCTGATATTGTAGGGATAAGTGGTCACATGGGCACAAATGTGGCAATCCAAAATCGTATATGTATGGTGTTGAAAGAGAATTAGAGAATTTTTTCTACAGCTCTGATGAAGAGGGGAAAAGGAAGGAAAATAATTGTCATAGATGTGGTAATAATTGGACTCCAGGTCATAGATGTACACCTAGCCATTCATATCATTGCAAAATTATAGATTCATATATGTACACCTAGTCACTCATATCATTGCAAAATTATAGATGGGAAGGAAGTAGATGTTTACATTGAAAAAGACATACAATAATTTGACATGGACGAAAACTCACAAAAGAAATCATTAACAATAATCACCTCCACTAAGAAGACTTGTCAGGACGAAGGATCAAGGGTCCTTATTGAGGTTATAGGCCAAAAGGAAGAACTGCAAGAACCTACAATACAATATACTCCACCCCATCTAAGGAACAATGGTATTGTCTGTAATATTCAAGATGAAAAACCCATGATATTTCTTACAACACTTATAGGAAGAGTGGAACCAAGGACCCTAAAATTCAAGGGAAGCATAACAAATAAAAATATCACAATCCTAGTAGACTCTCGAAGTACACACAATGTCATGGATATCAACCTCAAAAAACAACTAAATATTTTTGTATACCCTATGAAGGATCTCATGGTTACAATTGTTCATGATCAACAAGTTAAAAGAATATGATGGTTCCATAAGGTCTTTGTATAGGTACAAAACTTGGAGCTACAAACTAGATATTACTCTCTACCACTTAGTGGAATGGACATGGTGTTAGAAGTAGAATGGTTGATATAGTTGGGAACATATGCCACAAACCTCCTAGACCATTTTATGGAATTCAAGTGGAAAGGGAAGAACTATAAGCCATATGGGTTAGGAGGCCTAAGTCATACGCTAAGGATAACACCATCTATGTAGAAACAAGAACTCGAAGAAAAGATATATATACACCAAGGTAATATGAGCGAATGACATAAAGACTCAATGTTCAAAACAAAATTCTAGAGTCAACATGGCCTTCTATAATGTAAGATGAACTCATTACCCTTGCTTTAAGGACAAAGAAATCCTAAAGGTCTATAATGTAAGATGAACTCATTACCCTTGCTTTGAGGACAAAGCAATCCTAAAGGGGTAGGTAATATTATATACACAAAAATAAACATATGCACATGCATAGATACTATACTATAATATAAAATCATAATAAAAATAAATAAATAAAATAAATATAAATAAATATTTTATTAAAAAGACATACCTTTTAAATGAAAAGGAAAAAGGCCATCTTTAATCGTATTTATATACGAGGCCACCAATTGTAAATCACCATTCATTTTTATATTTTATTCAAATATACATTTATATATTTTTTGGTCTATCCAATTAAAATTAAAAAACTATAAAAGATTTCGCTAAATTTTTGTTGATCAACATTCATTTATCAATATTTGTGTTCTTTTGTCTATACTTGGTCATTTTATCGTTTTCTTGTATATCCTATACTTACTTTTTTTATTTTTAAATGTGGATTGCGGGGAAACTACCACCAAGTTCACAAATATGCAAATAACATATTTAGTTTCTTTTTCATTTTTCACTACTTTGCAACCTTAACACTTATCCGTTTATTTAGTTGTGGGAGTCTCATTATCCAATCCATCCCAATCATGTAACCTCGCAAACCTGTAACCCTTAGAAAACACTCCCCACTTCTGCATCACTCATAATGAACCAATTTCGATACTTAGCCAATTTTGTTAATTGTGGATGCATGAGTCCTTTCCTCATCTCCATCTCCCAATCCCAACCATGCATCTTGCATTTCTTCATTCTCTAAAATCACCTTTCATGTTACTCACTTTTCACTCCCATACTTAGTCCATTTTCATGATATCACCTTTCCCGATGACATTTATTTCTCCATCACCACATCATCCATCACTTGTATGAATTGAATACCATTATTAAGTGGTGCGATTTTCGTAAAAGCTCCACCTTAAATATTCTATTGAACCGTGCAATTGACAACGTTGAACTAAGAGCTACAACATTTGATAATCAAGGAAATACATGGTAAATTAAATAAATAATTTAATCCCCACTGTAAAAGGATTGTATTGACAAAAGAACCACCTATTCACGCAAAATAACCTTTGTGAAAATATGTCAAGTAAGAGAAAAAGGAAAGATCTATATTGTGGGGATACTATCGATACATTGGGATGAGAAGACCATCATATTCAGTGGTCAAAAGCCTTCAATTGATACTCAACTCTTTCGTCTGCGGAGAAGAAGTTGAACAAAGTCAGGACCTCTGGTATTTCATTAGTCGTGTGTGTACTAGTAGTGGACGATTTCAAAGAATTAGTTCTCGGGTGTGATGATAAATTTGACACTGAGTGAAAAATCATCCAGTTATAGGGAAAGCCACCAATTTATTTAGCATCTTTGATTTTCAGAAGAATGTTGAGATTTCAATAACCCATCTTAACTTTCAAGAACCCTAAAGATGATGACTTTCTAAAGGGAAATAATAGGGAAATGGAACTCCTAGATATCTTTATCGTAAACCTGACCAATGGTTTTAGAAACTCTACAGAAATTGAGGTATGTTCTTTTGAGTACCCATAAAAATAATTTGCATGGCTATTCACTAGGATAATTGGAAAAGAGTCTACGACATTTGTCCCAAAATATATTGTATATATTTTGTATCATTCTCTTTATAAAGATATTGTAGTTGATTGGGCCTGAATCATCTCGAACGAAGTATCATTACAGTTGGGAGGTATCAGGAAGACCAACAAATTTTATATGACATCTTATCTTGTCTATGCTATAGTCTACTGCCATATTTTTGAGGACCTTTCTCGAGCTAGAAATATAGACTTAGAAAAGATCTAGTATCATTCTAATATCCAACATTGTCGAAACACAAGGCCCCATATAATTTTTATGAAGTACAAAATGAATTTGTGTTCTCTTTCAAAAAGTGAATTCACAGTCTTGTTATGTCCAGATTGTCACTAGAAGTTGCATCCTTTCTGTTAGAGAAAGGAATTTTTGAGACTATGGAAAATTTCCATTTTATTAGACTTTATGGATTTCAAGGGAAACACTCTTTGCTACCATTTTATGTTTCTGACAAAATATTCACTATAGAAGTGTGCAAACAATACAAATATTGGGCATACCTTTTCAATGAAAAAAGAAAAAAGTGATTCATCTCTTTTCCATGGAAAATTGGAGAAATTTTTGTAAAGAATGTTTCTCGTTTGAATGAATTTACCACCCAATTTGACCATTTAAATTTAAAGGAATTTCATGGAATTCATGGTTTTGACCCTAATAAGTTATTTTCAGCACACATGTTTAGAATTAGGTATAGTTCATCATTCAATAAGTTTTTTCAATTGGAGGAAGGAGGAAGAGACAATGAAAACCTTCAAGATTTCTCACCTAAAACAACCCTGGATGATATTGATACATTGGTCAACACCAATTACCATTATAAGAAACATGGGTGAAATGTAGTAGGAAAAAACCTAGGATCACCCAATGTGTCTCAAAAATGTGCTTATGCTTCAACAAGGGGAAAACCTCACAAGAATACCCAAGAACATAGGAAATATTCTACCGGAAATTGTGATGATGGAGGAGATAAATACCCTTCTAAAAATGGAATTGAAAAAGAACAAACTGTTCTCGTGTCCATAAAAAGAAAGAAGTCTAGAAATAAGTTCAGGAGGTATCTGAAGATGAAATTAGTCCCAAAGACATGGAATTTGATGACATAATAGAAGAGCTTAGTTGGGTTGAACAGAGAATGATTGAGAGAAGAACTATAGTTGAAGAATTGGATTATCAAGAGCTAGAGGTATTTGAGGAGGAATATATCACCTTGCACCATGCAACCTACAACAAGAATTCTAAAAAGTTGTTAATTGAAAAAGTAAATTTGAAAAATAAAGAAGATTTCTGAAAAATGGAAATCAAAGATTGGTTTTCAAGGCGTAAAACCCTCGAAATTCATGGAATTTCATGAAGCAACTGGTGAAGTTTTAAAGTATTCCATTGATGAGATAAAGAAAGATAACTTTATTTTGAAAGAAAAAGTGAAGGAATTATATAATTCTCTACTTTCGCAACCCCTTTTTGTTGAGCCCATTGTTGCTATACAACCATTGTACAGTCTAGATGGTGTTTCAGAAACAAGCTCTAAATTAAAAGGTTCATGAAGTTTATTGAAGGTTGTTAGAAAACATATTGGAGATAACATTAAGAAAATGATAGAAATAATGCTTGAAATATGGGAGTTATCAACAAGTTCAATTACTCTCTCAACAAGGGTTTTGCATTTAAAAGAGTATCTCCAAAAGGACCTAGAAAATGATGAATTTTTTTACAAAGAAGTTGTGGGTACATTTTCGGCAAAGATTTTAAGTTTAAATGATATTCATAGGAGAAAGTGAAACCTTCCTTCTAAGGTTCATTTGAAACAAATAAATGCTTGTTGGTTGAAAATAATTAAATGTCTATGAGAAATGCTTTTGGAATGTGACATCATCAATAACAAGAGAGGTGATCTATTTCTAAAGCTAGTTGATTTAATCAAAGAGCTAGATGGCCCACATTTAATCATGGATTCAATACTCTTATAAAAAACAATTAAAAGAACAGTTGGATGCCCTAAAGATTTCATTGACCAATGAATTTAATGACTCAATTCAATACTCCGAAGAAGTGGATAAGTGGTTAATCCAGTATGTGAAGAAAAATGAAGAAATTGAAGACACACTTCACCAATTGAGCTTTGATTTTAAAGATATGGAAAATGAATTATTTGAAACCAAGAAAAGGAAAGAAATAATAGTTTCTCCCATGCAGGAGTATATTGAACATTGTTTAATAAATTCCTTGGTTAAGATAACTAAAACAAATCAACAAGAAGCCGACAATACCATTAAACCACCTCCATCCCAACAACCTTTAAAAGAGACGTCAACAAGTACATGAATTTCATCTTCCCTCTGATCTTCCATCATAGTAAGTCAAGTAGTCATTTTGTTTTTCTTTCAAATCTCTTTCTTTATCATGCAACAATCATCCAACTTTTCTTTCATGATCCGTGAATGTCGAAGGTCGATTCCTAATTGTCATTTTCTCTTTTCTTCGAAGTATTTTTATTTATTGGTCCATGGGAGCCCCATCCCAATTCATTTAGGGCAAATGTGTTTAATTTTAATTGTATCATAATTTTAAAACACATTTATTATTTTTTGAGGTTCCTGGAGAACTATTCGGGACATTACATTAGTGATTTCTCATACTTTTAATTTTAATCATGAGATTTCAAATGTGTGTCTATCAAAATCTTTTTAGGTCTTAATTGAATGATCATTTAAAGTTATTTTCCATATGTGGTCCTTATATCTCCCTTCTACTAAATGATATGCTCTACTTTTCTTTATGCTATGATGGAAATGTCAGTGTGTGAGACTACTTATTCTCTTGGTTTATAATATTGTATCATATTGTAAATATTTATTTTCTATGAGATGCCTAGTCCTTTCTCAAGTATTTTCTGCATGTGAATATTTACTTAAAAAATAAGCTTAGTCCTTTTTCAGGCATTTTTGTATTCTTGTATTTTATTAAAACAAAGAGGAGTGCCACCTCTCTAAAAATGCATGGGGATTTATCCTCATGATGTTATATTAAAGACCTTAAACCGTCTTTTAGATCAAAAAAATTCTCACAACGAAGTATCAATTTACAATGACATTGACAATGAATTTTCAATGTAAAGAAATTATGAAACAATGGATATGGGGCTATTGGTGTTCCCCTATGATGTATGTAGAGAGTGAAATTTGTACGAAAGAGATGCTTGCTCCTAGATGGATGAAATTAAGGCTTCAACCTTTTAATGCATTAATAACTTCACGTGATTGTGTGGAATAAATGGAAATAATATAAGAGGAGATTCCTTGAAGGATTTTTTTTTAATATGAAGAGTTTTTCAAATTTATTCATCAAATTTTCTAATGCCATTAAACTTTGTTGGCCTTTAGACTGTAGAGAATGCCACAAATTTAGGTGTTTCCATGCTGAAGAGTAATAGAATCTTTCCATAAGGATATTGGTATTGGCTAGGAGTTGGTGCCTTGTTGGGATTTTCAGTACTCTTCAATGTGATGTTTACCTTAGCTTTGAAATATCTAAATCATGAGTTTCTTCACTGCACAGATATATAACATTCTCGTTTTGTTAATCAAATCCTTTCATATATCAAATCATGTTTACCTTAGCTTTGAAATATCTAAATCATGAGTTTCTTCACTGCACAGATATATAACATTCTCGTTTTGTTAATCAAATCCTTTCATATATATATATATATATATATATTGTAGGATTCTTTTGTGCATAGCCCCTGGGAAACATCAAGATGCCATTTTGGGGGAAGATCTTGAAGAAATGCAATCCCAAGAGAATGGTATAGAGAAAGGGCATAATAGGAATCCATTGATATCAAGAAGAGGGTCTTCTATATATGATAATAATACCCACAAGACAATTGTTAACATAATCTAGGTCAAAGTTTCTTGAAAATATTATAGGGAGTAGGTGGAACATGAACTCTATAATTTTCATTTCTATAACAAAATATTCATTGTTTCAATATAAAATTGAAAGGTAGATATGAACAATGAGTAACCAATCAACTAGTGTAGAAGGAAATAATGAAGTGGGTTTGGAGGCTACAACAAGAGTTCCTCCAAAAAGAGGAATGATTCTTCCATTTGAAGCACTAGCCATGCCTTTTGAAGATTTCAATTACTTTTTTTTTATTCCCCCCATATTGCATTTTATCCTCGAGACTAGTTTATTATGTGATTGAGCTACTGCCAATTTTTGTGGTTTCTTTTAGTTGAAGGGTTTGACTGACAAGTTTTGAATTTATATTCAATAAATGAGGGAGAAAGGAGTGGATAAATATGAACTTCAATTACTCATATATGTTATAGGAGAATTCATTCTTGGCATTCTTATAGCATCGATGGGGGTCAATGATGCTATGAATGTTCAACAAAATAAGGTATTACCACACAAGATGAACACCTTTAATAACTAATCACACAACCAGATCAAAGATCAATACATTGATGTTTTACATGGTTAAAACCAAAATTTCCCATGGCCCCAACCAACATGGCCACTTTAGGAAATATATTAATGCAAAAGAAAAACATTTTACAAGAGAGTTTATCACAATTGATCATTAGAAAATGACCCTCCTTGCTCTTTAAATAGAGATCATGGATCAATTGGGTGTTAATCCATGGATCAATATAGCCATTACGATTGAGGCTCTAACCCATATATTGCAATTATGTTCATTATGTTCTATGGAGTTGTGTACATGACTCAATTTTAGTTGATTGGACATGAAGATGGTAAAGTCCCTCAACTTGATATCACCCACAAAAGGGGCCGGGTTCCATTTTCTGTCATGGAATAATAGAATCTCATGTTGATACAAGTCACAGAGAATTTTTTTTGTCTTCTTGGTTACTCTCCTCAAATGCTTCCAAAAATGACTCAGGAGTCCTGAAATCTCATGGTTTTCCTTCAACAAAAGCTCTGAGATGAAATTAAAAGTATATTTTCTACAAAAATAATGCATAGATAGGTGAAGGCCATTTGCAGCTGAGGACTGCTAGCAAGAAACCCCCCCCCCATGACTACACCAAGGTTCAGAATGTAGGCAGATCAATTAAACGTCTAAAAGTCAATTAATTCTCTAAACTACCCCAAACATACCAAAACTCATATGAAGAAAGAAATAAAAGGATATCAGGTAACTATACCTTGAATCCCATGTCTGGTGATGACCTACTCGCACTTGGAAGTTTTGTTGACTGCACGCCTCCTCCCAAGGCTGACCTGCATCCAAATATCGACAAACAAAAAACTACAAGCATGCTATTCCATATATAAGTTAGGGTTAGATGTTAGAAATTTTAAAACACAAATCAACAAAAGTATTCAAGACACCATCATTTGGGTCGGGAAAAGTAATTATTTTATTAATAACATAATGAATATACCTTTACAATCAAATTCGTCTACCACTTCGTGAACCTGGTCCGAGATCCTCTTCACCAAGCTCCAAGTGCACCTTTGTATAAACTTCTCATCTCAACCTTCTGATCTCTTCTTGGGAAGTGAATGGGCTAAATGGGGCGAGAATGGGCTAATGATGGAATGTTGAGGTGATTCTGACAAAAGGGTTGCAATATCTTGGGCAAGGATAGGAAGTGATATCGGGTAGAGTTTCACTGTTCTTATGCTTAGCTCTGGAATGAGACCCCAACACCTCCTTTTATATGAAAAAAGTATGGTTATTCATTTGGATGATGGGCTATAGTAGGTGGATTAGTTGGGAAACTACCCAATAGCTCGTAATCTCAACGAATTCCTTGCAACTTTTTATTTTTTAAAACTTTTGCAAGTATACGTGGGCTGTAATGGTGCAACATGCATATGTACGTGAGTTGTAGTGGTGCAACAAGTGTATGTACGTGGGCAGTAATGGTGCAGGGCGCGTACATCTTCAAAAAATTAGTTTTTTAAGAAGAGAAACTTAGCAGTGCTTTGGAAAAAAATGCAAGTAAGAGGGCCAAGGCCATGTATGCATGTGCAGATCAATTTAGGGTTATAACAGATGCCCCCTAATGTGTGAGGTCAAAAGAGCATTTGATGGCCAAAATACATTACAAAATATTCACCAATGTATGAAAACGAGTGAGCCCGGGACCAAAGTTCGGGAGGTGCCATCTACAAAAATAACAATTGTCTCTCTGAGGCGGGCATACCCATGCTCGAGATGAAATAAATCATGGTTGCCAATCAAATACACTACATATCCATGTCATATAAATATATAAATTGTAGTCGTGATCAATACGCAACGGATATACATCTCAAAATCAAAGATATACAAGTATAGTATCAATCTTCAAGAAGCCAATAACACCCGATGGCTGGAGATGAGGTCTTCATCGCTCGAGCAACAAATTCAAGATCTTCAAAACTCAGGTAGGAGTACAATGTGAGTGTATGAATTCACTACTGGTCAGATGTGTTTGATGACTCATCGGGAAAAGACAAGAGGATCTCGATGATTAGGAAGAGAACTTCATTGATTTTGAATCAGGACTTGACTGGACTTTCGAGATGGCCGATTCATGAGGTCAAGAGACAAACTACAGAAAGGTCAACTTAGGTTGGGTGAAGCTTCCCTTGGAAAAAAGCACAAAATATTATCAGACTCGGGAAACATGACATTGACATAAGTTCACGATGCAGGAGGAAACACAAATTCTCCATTTGTCTGGAAGAGTAACCAAATGGAGGAGGAAACAACTCTATGTAGCAAGAACAACTTACTAAGGTCATATTAGATCCCAATTCTTTAAGGACAAACAGAAGGATGTGCTTTGTCCAAGGGTGCTTCACTGTGCTTCCAAAAAAGAATACATATTTCCCGTCCCCTCTTTTTGGGTTTTTTTATTTTTTTGTCTTTTCAATTTTTTAAAGAGCTTGAAAAGAATAAAAGAATGCCACGTTACAAAGGAGGAATGAGTGTCGCAAGAAAGAATACTAGTTCCAAGCACAAGGAACACACTAATTCTCAGAGAAAGGAGACATGTGCAGGTAAAGGACACTTGGGGAAAATTCTTCCATGGGTCAAGGTGTCAGGTCGCAGAGGCAAAGTGCTAAAGGCTTTCATATAAGGCATGCTTCAAAGGTTCAGTTGAGAGAAACATGGAGTCGACATTAGGCCAAATACGCAGAGATGAAAATGCGATTAGAAAGACATGATGGAACCCCCTTCAATGTAATTTTTAATGAACCCAGAGAATGTAAGCTCGATATTTTTTTCACATTTAGAGAGTCTGAAAAAACGTAAAAGAAGACTCCAAGGAGTACCTTTTTCGGAGATAGTCTAGTCGGTTCGAAAAAGGGGTAAACTGGCACCAAAAAGATGTATATTCAAAACCATTTTAATGAGTGTGACAAAGACAATATCACTCGAAAATCTTCTCAATTTTAAGGAGCCTGAAAAGAGATTAGCTATGGACTCACAACCTTTTTCTGAATTTAGTCCCCTTAGCTCGAAAATGTATAAGCGTTACTGAGGAGAACTCTTCGGGCGAGACGAATCTCCCAAGGCATACCTTTTTCCTCTATAATCTACAGGCCAAAAAAAGGGGTAAACTCATGCCAGTAGATGTTCTTCTGGACCAATTTAACGAGTGTGAAGGAGCAAGGTCACTCGACGATATTTTCAAATTTAGGGAGTCTGAAAAGAGATTAACTATGGACTCCACGGGGGTTCCTTTTTTGTAATTAATCTCCAAGGACCGAAAAAGGTGATAAAACAAAAACCAAGGAGAATGTTCCTTTTTCATAAATTTAGTCCCTCAGGCCCGAAAAAAGGTTAAAATTATACCTAAGAATACTCTTCTAGTGAACCGAGGTTCCTAGAGTATATATTTATTCGTACAATTGACCATCCGGACCGAAAAGGGCGTAAACTATCATCAGACAAATGTTCCTTCAGATTTGAGTTTGGTGAGTGTGAAGGGCAACAAGATAGCTCGACAATATTTTCATGTTTAGAGAGTCTGAAGAGGGCTTAAAGAAGACTCCAGAAGGTTACTTTTCTCAGTTAATCCAGACAAGATCGAAAATCATAAATACAGTCTCGTCAGATGTTGCTTTCGGATTTCAAAGTGAGCTTGAAAAACAACAAAGCATGCTCATTTTGGGAGTCCCAATGGTGAGGCCAAGAATTATGGTTCATCAGACGAATGAGGCTTAATCTCGTAATCATGATAGGAATAACAAGGAATCCCGAGCCTAAAGTCATTATAGACAACATGGACGCCAAAATGAAACAAGGATCTATCTAGGGCATCCATGTAAAGGTAGGCTCTACCACCTAATCACAACACTTCTAAAGAAACAATGATGGTTCTGTGTCGCACTTCGGTGGGATTGATCCTATGGAAAAGCAGAAAAGACAACGAGATGCAGAAAGTGGAGGTGAAATCCTAACTTATATTCAAAAAATTAGAAAAATGAATTTTACCAAAGGACCTTTAAAGTGACCCATCTCCCAAAAAGTTACCAAACCAAAAGGAAAAGTGTATCGTAACATCCAATAAGAATCAAATGATTTCCAAGCTAGGAAAAACAACAAAGGGGGTCAAAAAAGTGGCAAAAAGGGCCAAAAAAGTCTATAAATAGAAGCTGACAGCTCATTTTCACCATTGCATTTTGAAAATTGACCAAAAGGAGAAAAAATCCCCTTTGCTAAAGAAGTTGATTCTGGGAGCTTCAAAGGATGAAACAAACTTCTACTCAGACCAAGTAAGTAGAAATGTACCCCTCCTGCATTTCAATTCCTTCTTTATGCATTTGTTTTTGTTTTTGAGGGGACACACTCTTCCAAAAAGAGCAACCCTGCATGTACGTGGGTTGTGCAAGGACAACCCCCATATGTACGAAAACAATATGCCAGCGTACATACACGACTGTGGCCAAAACAGACCGTGTACACCCTTAAAAGGCTTGAAAAAATTAAAATGCAAGAGCTAACTCCCTTTTTATCTGCCATGGAAGAGGATGTATGTCCACTGGAGGGAGAGGGAACACAAGGACATTGATATACTAGTCGATGAGGACCCCGCTGCCATTGCCACATTGAAACAATGTGGGTTGTGGAAGTTCTTTCGGTGTCCATTTATGAGGGCACAACCTAGGCTACTGAATACCCTTGTTGATTACTGACATCCGGATGCAAGGGCATTCATGATAGAGGGGTAGTCATTGACTCCAACGACTGAGGATATTTACTTCTTGACTGGCCTCTCGAGGAGAGGGGTACTAGTCAATCTACGAACATTCCCCCCTAGACCTTTCAACATTGAGGACTACATCAGGATGTACTGTGAGGCCGACACTGAGAAGGTAAGTTCCCATTCACAAGATCACCATTTTGTCACTGAGAGTGATCCTACTACTTATTGGACAGATCACTGGATCCACGACCCTTCACTAGGCTTCTTGGGTGCACATGCATTGTGAAATTCAGTTCCACGAGGCACATATACATGACTGGAGTACGACCATGCTCACATGCATGAAGAGGCAGTTGACAGAGTGTCGCGAGCACAAAAAAAAGAACTTCGAGTTTGGCACCATCCTTTGCTTGTTCTTCTTCTTCGAGAGTGCCCAGTATGAGTCCTAGAGATGGTCTGAGGATTGTCAATCATCGGGACTGTGGATGCCCTCGATGAAGGGTCAGGATGGGAGAATTAAAATTGGTCAATGGTCACAATTCATCCCTCGTGTGGAAACAAAAAGACTCAAAAGACTATAGCAACCACTACAAGCATTGCATAGGTCCAACTCCTTCCTAACAAAAGGTTGTAGTCGAGAGGCGCATCGACCACTTGAACTTTGATGCACACGGTCTTTCCTCCTAACTTCAAGGGGAAAGAAGGAATGATTCCATGTGGTCTGAACGAACAACCGTCGAATGTCGTAAGTAATGTAGGTGACGGAGACAAAACAGGTTGGCCAATGGTCTTCCAACACGCCAACGACATCACGCAAGTCGAGGCACCCTCGTCAACCATCGTACGAAAGATATTTTGAGTAAAATATTTCATGGTGTGAGTCACTACTATTTGAAACACAACGTGGTAAGGAAGACGAGGTTTCAAGTCAGTTGGATTGAGAACGATCTCTCCTGTGTTACAAGTCTCTGCATATCCCAAGGTGGATAACAAGGATTTTCTCCGCGAAGGGAAGCTATGGAGGACTTCCAAAGTGAACATTGTGCAAGGGGTTTGGGCCAAATTTTCCACAACGAAGTAGTTCTTGGCAGCCCTCATGTTTGGATTATGAGAATCTTTCTTGAACACACCCTTGGGGATGCATGTCATTATTTCACCCATTGTCTTCTCAATCTGGAGAGGAACTGGTGGGTTTGTGGCTTCTTTACCATTTTCGGCAGACTCCGACATTTCATAATCTTGGACCTTGGTCGCTATGTGAGAATCACCTTTAAACTTGTAAAAATTCACAGACGAGGTATTACTAGTAGACGCGGGGGTCCCTGACTGCCCCCTTCCGTGCTCGAAGATCTTGAGGCTTGAGCCATGTTTTTCCCATGTGGAAATGGGTTCGTCAGCACAACAGGTTTTTGTTGCGCCAATGGCTTCTGAGCCTCCGAAAGTCGAGGGTACAGGTGAGTCGGATGGTCTTTTGTGCAAAGGATACATAGATACTTTGACTTTCTCTTCTCTGTTTTCCCCCCACCAACATTGTTATTATCCCTTTTGTCCTTTATACCCTTCTTGTTTCGTTGTTTCTTCTTTCTTTCAGGCTTCTAGTTGGCCTTCGAGTTCGTTAACTACACACTGTGTACATCCGATGTTTGGGTAGGGGGAACAACTGAACCAGAGGACTGGTTGGTCATCGTCTATTGTATCGACAATTGTTGCAATTGATTTGACAACAGATTAGTGGAATTTCCTTGTGTTGAGCCCACAATACCATCGGCATGGGGTCCATACTTTTGTTTGGACTTGTTGAGGATGGACCTTGGTGCATCTAGAAAAATATCATAGAGCAAGCTAGACTAAGAGTAAATCATTTTGAGTTGTTTCACTCTCATTATCTCCTGCTCCTCTGAAAACACTACCGAAGTTGCAACATCCTTGGATACAACTCATACCAAAAACTTCAGGAACCACTCCAACAAGAAATATGGTGGCACTGTACCTTAATCGAGCCCTTCCGACGCTGCCATTCTCGGATGTGATCATCAAATATGTGTGTAAGTTTTAAACCTGCGAAGTAAATCAATGCATATAGATTCTTAAGCAAGATAGAAATTAATCAATTGCTCATACACAGAATACGCAGATATTTTATACCAGAAACCCTCAACCGGAAAAACCTTTCTTATATTCATTATATCAAATTTCACCATTCACCATACAATATATACAATGTTTTTAGGTATTCCGTAGATACCAAAACCCTAATCCCTTAATCTGCATCTGACGTGCCCACACACACACCCATGCAAAGAATATAACACATACCCAACAATGTGGTCGGATTTCGTTTGCTCAAAGTTGGCTAGCAATTCAGTGCTGACCTCGTATCTCATAGGTAGCTGGAAATGGTTTAGGAAGGCCATCGCCAAGTCTTTAAAGTAAGAATACCTTGAGTGATTGAGCTCAATATACCATTTTGTGACACCCCTGATAAGGGTGCGTTGAAAAATGTGCAATTGTACAAAGTCTTCTCACAACGAGTTTGACGAGAACCATAAGTGGAAGGTTGTCACGTGATCACCTGGGTCTTTGCCAGGATTGCCTTCAAATTTTGGAATATCCGAGGGTAACTTAGTCGGCATAGGGGGCGAACGCGGATCATGAAAAGTTGGGTCATTAAGAAACCTTGACAATTTTGGCATATATAGCGTTGCTAGAAATGATAATTTGGGTTGAGTACTATGTACAGGAAAAAGGGGTCCTGGAGTTATACTAGCACTAGGTTGCCAGGAAAATTTGGGTTGTTGGCCAGGGTTCTGGTAGAAACCGTGGCCTTGACCAGCGTACAGAAACTGTGTTTGTTGGGATATCATCAGATGATTCCCATAATTGGACGACGTGGGTTGATCGGGGATTGCTCCCTGCATTGTGTTCCAAGGATTTTGGAAGGGGATTCCCCCAGCCGATCCGATGGGAATAGGTATTGAGCCCTGCTCGGGGTTCCATTGACCATGGAAGGGGTTGCCCCTGACCAACATCCCTTGCGAGGGAACTGAACCTTGCCAAGGATTCCAAATTCCTTGTGAGGAGAAAACTCCTATACTTTCCCCCTGTGTAGGAATAATACCTTGCATAGGATTTTATTTCCCAAAATCGGGGTTGGCCCCAACCGAGACGGTAGTCGAAAAAAAAGCATTATTACCAAATGCACTGAACAAAGAGAATGACATGGATCCCACTGGCATAGTGTAAGACAAAGTTCCTAAACTGCCTGCTCCAAACAAGTTGTAGTTAGCATTTGGCCCCATGGGTTACTGGAAAGCACCACCGAACAAGGGGGACGGAGGAGGTATATGACCCCCGCCATAAGGGATAGAATTGAAGGGAACTAAAGTGCCCCTGGTAGACCCTTTCACGGGGGCGTTTGAGCTCCCTGCCCCCAGACCCATGGTCTGTAGGGTGGAGTAGGTAAGGACTGAGTTCGAATCAAAGTTGAACATCCCATATGAGAATGGAGGGCCCGTCGCACTCTGCGTAAATGGAGCAGTGGTCACCACTGATGACGATATCAGACCACTGTCCGAGGTAGAGGGAGTTGAGACCATTATGGTCCAAACTGGTGAAGGTGGGTTAGGAGGCAACATACCCCTATGGTAGTAGCCAAAATGGGAGTATGAGGACTCCCAGACGAAGTAACAACATTTTCTTCCATGGATGCTTGTAAGACTATCTGATGCTCGTAAGGTGTCACCTTAGGAGTGACAACTTGTACTAAGATTGGTGTCGACAAGTCAGTGATTGGAGGGTTGGTTGGCCCAATATCTTCTACTCCAATGTCAGAAACAGTAGGTTCCTCCAGAGTCGAATAATATCCTCTCGGAGCAGGCTTAGGCACAATTTATTGTGGCCCGATCACTTCGAATGACCTTTTCTAGTCAAGTATTTGTCATAATGGTGGCGGCGACGGCTCTAATGCAACCAGCGGCAGGCCCTGAAGCCTTTGCGACCGACAAAGCTCTTGATCTTCCACTTTGTGAAAATATCAAACAACACAATAATGCTTTAACTAGTGTTTGTAACCAAGAACACACTATAAAAAATCCTATAAGATAAATCAAGCAAACCATTATCTAATAGGAAGAACAGTTACGCCATCCAACACTAGAGAAACTAACCGGTGTAAGTGAAAATCGAATACGGAAACACCCTCCGGGTATAATATACAAAGTGTGACCCGACATCTGCCCTACGTACTGCGGTATATCCCCACAGTCACCCGTGTAAGTCCCTAGAAAATGGGCAACTAAGTTTCCAGCTCGCAAAGAGTCACCGGGAGGGTACTGTCGATAGTCAGGTGGACTGCAATGAGCAGGATAACAAGTCTGGAACCTATCGAGGGTATCAAAATCAAGTGGTATGGAAGACAACAGAGGATCTTGAATGGATTCAAGATCCATGAAGCTCCATAGGAAAATGAAGTCGGTAGTATTCCCACGACAAATCCTCAATATGCGTTCCCCACTACATTTGGTCTGTCTTTGGAGGGGTTATCTCTATTGCCTTTCCTCACGCGACCTCATGTTTATCCCCTGTGTTAGAGGGGGTTCCTGGATAAATTTTGCGTCACTGTACTTTAACACTCCCTAGCTCTGAATCCAATGTTTGTTTAATGGCCTTGAAGAGTTTCCTCTCCAACCTAATTCAAGTCCTTAACCCTAAACTAGTTGGTTGACCCTACAAACATAAAAGTCTAATTAATTTTAGATTTAGTGTATGTTTTAATGTCTTGATTTACTCAAGGCATATGGCGATGAAACTAGTGACGTTATAAGAGATGAAAAGAGGAGAAAAAGAAAAAACTTGAAAGCAAAATTACTTCCAATCAAAAGAAAAGATTTACAACTAACTCTTTGTAACCAACTTTTCTTGAACTAACTTTTTCAATATCTTAAAAAAGAAGACCTAAAATGAAATTTCGCTTGACTACAAGCTACTTAAGTCTCAAGAAATCAGTAAATAACTTAAAAAATAGACTCTTTTTCCTTTCTAGTAAAATAACTAACTCCAACTACTTTACCAAACTGAAAATAAAAATCCTTTTTTTTTTTTAAATTGCTTCAAATAGAAAAACTGAAATAAATATTTTTTTTATCTTTTTTTCAAAGCAAATGAAAGGGGTAAAAAGAACACCAAGACAAGACTAAAATAGATCTTTCGCCCATTACCAATCGCAAGGAATCACTAAAGAAACCAAACAGACATATCAATAATTTAAAGACTCGCTTAAAACCCTTTCAAAAGTAAACACAAGAAACTTCAAAAAGACAAGTAAACTGAATTCTAACCCAAGCTATGGTTGTAAAAAAAGAGACTCTGAACTATATCAAGAAACCTTGAGAAGTATAAACCTGAATCAGGAAAGAGTTTGGCTGCCTATTTTTCAAAAAAATTCCTGAACGAGAGACGCTATTGTTGCTTTAGCAGCCTATGTATGTACGCGGGCTGACTCAAGGCAAGGTGTGTACACCTTTGTATTTATTTAAAAAAAAAAAAAAACAGATAGTCTTATAGGGCAAGGAAAACTGGTATGGCACCTGAAGGTGACCAAAATCCCTTAAAAGACTCAGAAGACTCAACAAAAAATCAAAACGCAAAAAAACCAATCAGACAACTCGAAATACCCTAAAAAACCCTAGAGGCTTCCCCAGTATGGTCGCCAGTTCTGCTAGCAGGAAAACCCCCACCTATGACTACACCAGGGTTCAAAATGTAGGAAGATCGATTAACCGTCTAAAATTCAATTAATTCTCTAAACTACACCCAAAATACCAAAACTCATATGAAGAAAGCAATAAAAAGGAGATTGGGTAACTATACCTCAAATCCCACGTCTGGTGATGACCTCCTCCTGCTTGGAAGTTTTGCTGACTACACACCTCCTCCCAGGGCTAAACTGCATCCAAAGATTGACAAACATAAAATTACAAGCATGTTATTCGATATATAAGTTAGGGTTAGATATTAGAAATTTCAAAACACAAATCAACAAAAGTATTCAAGACACCATCATTTGGGACAGGAAAAGTAATTATTTTATTAATAACACAATGGTTATACCTTTACAATCAAATTCGGCTACCGCTCCGTGAACCTGGTCCGGGCTCCTCTTCACCAAGCTCCAAGTGCCCCTTTGTATAAACTTCTCCTCTCAACATTCTGATCTCTTCTTGGGAAGTGAATGGGCTAAATGGGGGGATAAGGGGCTAATGATGGAATGTTGAGGCAAATCTCACAAAAGGGAAGCAATATCTTGGGCAAGGAGGGGAAGTGAAATCGGGTAGAGTTTCATTGTTCTTATGCTTAGCTCTGGAATGAGACCCAAACACCTCCTTTTGTATGAAAAAAATATGGTTATTCGATTGGGTGATGGGCTGTAGCAGGTGGATTAGTTGGGAAACTACCCAATAGCCCGTAATCCCAATGAATTTCTTGCAAATTTTTAGTTTTTGCAACTTTTGTAAGTACACGTGGGTTGTAATGGTACAATATGCATATGTACATGAGTTGTACTGGTGCAACAAGCGTATGTATGCGGGAAGTAATGGTGCAAGGCGCGTACATATTCAAAAAATTGGTTTTTTAAGAAGAGCAACTTAACAGTGCTTTGGAAAAAAATGCAAGTAAGAGGGCCAAGGCCATGTATGAATGTGTAGAGCAATTTAGGGTTATAACAAGGACTGTATTGGGCTATATTGCATAGCTATTTTTTTTCTTTGGTCAATTTCTTCACCTCAACCTCAATTTTTGGAATTCATTTGTGTGCTTCCCTCCATTTGTCCCCTCTTACTCAGTCCACAACATAAAATTCTACTCATTCTTATTTCATGGTATAGATGGTTTGTTGATATTATTTCAAAGGGACCACACCCTTTCCATACAATTATGCTGCTAACTTCCACTTTGCAACTTCTTCTCTTATTCTAGTTACCTTAAGAAAAAAATGTATTGTTTCCCCTTCCTATGTTTAAACTCTTACTGATTGGACAATAGGTTTTGTAGCAAAAATATCCATAGATGGATCTATAGCAATAGGCTCACCAATCTCTTTTGTATCCATGGGTTCAATAGTTTCTTCTATAAAAACTATTTCAATAAGGTTTTTAGTAGAAAGAGTCTCAAAAGTTGGTTTAGTAGAAATCTCATCCACAAGATTAGTAACTGAATTAATAATCTCATCAAGAAGTTCAGTAACAATATCGGTAGTAGTCTTGTTAATAGGATTAGTAACAAACTCAATGATCTTATCAATAATTTTAGTAACAATCTCAATATCAGTCTTCAAATTAGGTTCAGCAGCAACAATAGGTCCCACAAGGAGTTTAGTAGAAACAATAGGTTCAATAGAATCAACATGTATAGTAGCATTAACAATTTAGTAGAAACAATAGGTTCAATAGCATCAACATGTATAGTAGCATTAACAATTTAGTAGCAACCTCAAAAGTTGGTTCCATGACATATTCCTCAACAATTGCTTATGTAGCAATTTGCTCCTTTGCTTGGTCACCTTCATGTGAAGAAGAAGGTGATCAGACACACTCTTCAAGGGATTGGACCAATGTGTCCAACCCTACCTAAGACTTGCATGCTCTAAGTTTTTTTTTCTAGGAAATATCTAACTTTTGGCGTACTATCTTATTTTCCTTCATCAATTTTTGATTAAGTTATAAAATTGCACCATAGGAAGGTCTAAATTGGTACTTACCTGGAAGAAAATTGATCCTCTTTTTAGTTGTTGGCCTGGCTACTTCAAGAACTATTGGAGCATGTGTTGTGTCTTCCTCAATATCATCTATGTTGTCTTGGAAATTGTGGATGGGACCATCAAGGAATTCTTCTGAATGTTTAGCAATTTCTTCAATGTGCTCTTAGGGAGGACGAACTACTTTTGCAACAATTTTTTCTGCTATAGGTTCTTGTGTGGCTACATGTTCCTCCTCCCTTGCAATCTCCTCAACTTGTAATATTTTTTCTTTCCTATTGTTGGTTCTTGTGTAGCAACAATAGTTCCTTCTAATGTTGGTTGTTGTGTAACAACAACAAATTCAACAATAATAGTGGGCCTGGTTCTTCTTTTATTGGGATGAGAAGGAATGGGGATTGCCTCCTTGGGCTTCTTAATTTTTCTAGTTGAAGGAACATCCTCAGTCATGATGTGATCCAAGTGGATATCGGTGGCCACCCACCTTTTCCAACTGGCTCAAAATGGCTTTCTGGCAATTTTGGCAATTTACTATTTTTAGCAGGTTTTAACTTCCAGGGCCATTTTGAGGGCCCAAATGAAGGTTTTTCGAGATAGAGGTTCTCAATGATAGCTGAAGGCATGATTTAGCCCCCAAAATGAATCTCCTCGATGATACCTTTCCAACGAGCTATCACATGCCTAAAACGGAGATCATATGCAAAAGTTACGACCCTGGGAAGTTGATGTACTCACTTACCCAAACAGGGCCCACATGACTTTTGGCGCTTCATCTCCCAGGGTTAGGTTTTTGGATGTCTAGGGTTTTTGGCATTCCTTCTTATTGTAAAAAGGCCTTCAGAGCCTCATTGTAATGATCTTCTTGCAAATGTGAGTAGCCGTCACATCTCTTCTCAGAGATAAGCTGCCACCATTCTAGCGAGTCTTCCACTCTATATTTTTACAGTCTCTGTACATTTCTTTCATTAATAGAAATCATGTATTACTGTATATCTGTGTTTATGGTTGCATCTCCGACACATTTATGTTATATTATTGAATATCTGCGATATCTCTATGCATTTCTTTATTATATCTCTGATCTCATTTCGTGTCGAAAATAATCCGAATCATGATGTCATCTAACATTTCTATGGGTGTAGAGGAATTCTCTTCTATGACCAAGAAACCTTCCCCTGTTATATCAATTTCAATAGGATGTTCTTCTATTATTTGTACTTCATCCTCTTCTTGTATTCCTTCTTCTTGGAATCCTACAACAATGTCTCCTTCTACTACATATGCTTCCTATTCCCGAACTTCCTCTACTTCATGGAATTATTGTGTTGCATGCCTTCTTATTCTCTCTATTGGATTTGAGGGGGCCTTTGTAGAAATGCCTCCCATGTTTGGTTTGAGTGAGAGAGAGCATCAACTACTAATAGTTTGATAAGGCCATGATGTGTTAAACTAGTGGTAAGGTTCTACTTGATTTGACATTCTGGGACATCAAATGTAGTGACCTCAATAGGTAGTAGGACATTGACGAGTCTTTGATGTTGTAGATGAGTTAGTAACTTGAAATGGTAAACAAAAAGCAGGTTGTGATGCCACTTACAAGTAGGACACTCTTGAATAAAATAAGTGACTTTATACCAAGGTCGTCTCAATAACAACTTCTTAACCCATTTTCCTCCATCTTCTACAACCTCATCTCCAATAAGGAGGTCAATACAACCCCAATTGAACGTGACATGGCGCTCAAACCACCATTCCCTTGTCTAAGGTAGATTTTTCACCCTATAAATTCTTTATTTAGTTACCTAGATGTGCATGCCTTGAACAATGGTAGTAGATAACTAGAAATTGTGAGAAAATTCAAATGTGATGGATGTACCAAATCTCTGTAAATGATCAAAATAGTTGAACCAACTTGCATCCCTGAAAAAATGGGGCACCTTAGGATTGCTTTGTAACTGTGATAAAGTAAGTTACATGTCCATACCTGACAATAGACCCTCCCATTGTGCCATTCAATAGTGATAAAGGATGCCTGGAGTAGTATAAAATAGGAGCAACAACAAACATGAGTAACAATAAAGGGTTGTAGGGGAGTGACAACAAATGTGGAGCAATGGTTACCAAATTTGGAAAAAAAAGAGAGGGTGGTGACCGACATAATACCAGTGATGATGTCGATAATTGGCCAAATAAGGAGAAATCATCCTAACAAGACATGAAATGGAAAGTGTAATAATGGCAAGTAATGCGATGATGGTGGGAAAATGTGGGGAGTGTCAATAGGTCATATCAGTGACAAAGTGGAGGTAAGGTACCTTCCATGCATTAACAAGGCAATTAATAAATATTGTAAATACAAAAGAGAACTCATACCTTTGTACTTACCCATGAGAATCAAAATGATGGTGGAATCGTGTGATGAGATCAATGAAAACATCAAAAACATGAGGATGTGGATCAATATAAAGTACAACAATGGAACCCATGGATTAGTATAAAGAAGTAGAACCAAATCGGTGTGTAATGATCCATAGCAATAGGTGGAACAAAGCAAGGTGTTGTGGATCTATAGAAAACAGTGGCATAAAGCTCGAGAATCCATAGAAAATGAAATATAAGAGTGGGGCTTGAGAATCCATAGAAAATGATAAAATAAAGATCGAGGATCTGTAGCAAATGGTGTAATAGAGCAGAGTCCGAGGATTCGTTGCAAGTAGTTGAATCTGTAGAAAGCAACTAGATCTCTAGTATGAAGAAAATTAGAAATTAGTGATGAAATCAATGTTTTTCTTTTGGTTTTTATTTTTTATTTTTATTTTTGCAAACATTTTCTACCAACAAATTGATTTTCAAACAATATTTGTCCAATTGTGCCCCAAAATGGGTTTTCACAGTTGGAATTATTATTATTTTATTATTATTCATTTTTAAAGACAAAACACTAAGAAAATCAATATGTTGAAAGTACGGGTTGCATATCCACTATACCAACAATATCAATGGGAAGTACTACATGCTTACCATACACAATATCATAATGGGTGAATCTCGTGGTGTTTCACTAGGTGGTGCGATAATCCCATAAAACTTCTAGAAGTTTGTTGGCCCAATCTTTGTGATGAATTTGCACAGTCTTGGTCAATATAGATTCTATAACTTTGTTGGTGACATCCATTTTCCCATTGGCTTGTGGATGGTATGGTGTAGATTTCTAGTGTTGAATATGGTGTTGTTTAGTGATGGCCTGAATGAGTTTGGAAGTAAATTGGTCCCCCTGATATGTAATAATTTGTCATGGTACACCAAAGAAAACAAAGATCTCCTCATAGAGAAAATATACTACTCCTTGTTATGTGGCTCTCGAAAGTGATTCAGCTTCAACCCATTTGATGACATAGTTAGTGCAAACCAAGTTATTGTATTTCTTTCTAGATGAAGGGTTGTTAGGATCCACAAAATCCATTGACCATTTTTCGAAAGGCTCCACCATGAGTTGATTCTATAGTGGTATCTCATCAGGCTGAATAAGATGTTCCATTCTTTGCAAACTGTCACAACTTCTCATGTACTTCTTGGCATCTCAGAAAGTGCCCACCAGAAGGTTTGTCATGACAATATTTTAACATGTCATAAATCTCATCCTCTTAAATACATTGATAGGTTATTATATCCAGTGTTGTGTGAAAGAGGTAACCCTTAACCCAAGAGTACATGGAACTCTATTTGATAATCTTTTGTATTTCCATTAGTGAGAGACGTGCCAAACATTTTCCTACAACCAAATAGTTAGAAATATTTGCAAACCATGGTGTGTTAGTAGATAATGCAAATAAATTCTCACTTGGAAAATTATCTTCGATAGGAATGGCATCCCCATCATTGATGAGATTGGAGAGGAAGTTAACAATGGTGTTCTCCCTTCTAGGCTTATCAATGATGGTGATGTCAAATTCCTACAAAAGTAATAACCACCTAGTCACTCTACCATAATTAATTGGTTTATTCATTAAATAATATGGTTAAATAATTAATATATACAAATACATAATATCCAGTAATATAATGTCAGAACTTATTAATAACATAAACTACTGCAAGAACTTCCTTTCTAGTCCTTATATAATTTAATTATGTAGGGGCGAGATTTTTTCTCATGAAGTAAATTTCATAGAGATTTTGTTCTTCTACACACGAATAGGTTATTAGATCTAGTGTTGTGTGAAAGAGGTAACCCTTAACCCAAGAGTACATGGAACTCTGTTTGACAATATTTTGTATTTCCTTTAGTGAGAGATATTCCAAAAGTTTTCCTACAACCAAATAGTTAGAAATATTTGCAAACCATGGTGTGTTATTAGATAATGAAAATAAATGCTCATTGGGAAAATGATCTTCAATAGGAATGGCATCCCCATCATTGATGAGATTGGAGAGGAAGTTAGCAATGGTATTCTCCCTTCTAGGCTTATCAATGATGGTGATTTCAAACTCCTACAAAAGTAATAACCACCTAGTTACTCTACCATAAGTAATTGGTTTATTCATTAAATAATATGGTTAAATGATTAATATATAAAAATACATAATATCTTGTGATATAACGCCGGAACTTATTAATAACATACACTACTGCAAGAAATTCCTTTTCAGTCACTATATAATTGAATTCTGTAGGGGAAAGATTTTTTCTCATGAAGTAAATTTCATAGATATTTTGTTCTTCTTTTTTTCCAACGACTACCCCAATGGATGTGTTTGAAGCATCCATGGAAATATGAGATGGCAAGGACCAATTTGGTCCCCTTAATACTTGTGCTACATACAACTTTTCTTTCAAGGATTCAAAAGTAGAGTGACACTGGTTAGTCCAAGAAAATTATGCATCTTTAGAAAGTATGAAAACATAGGGGATGAAATTTTAGTAAAATTTTCAATAAAGAGACAATAGTAACCAACATGCCCTAAACAAATATGAACATATTTTTGGAATTTTGGAACATGAAGATTGGATAGTCCCTTAATTTTTGTTGGCTCCACCTTGATTCTAGTAGGAGATATATGGTGACCAAGGACTATCCCTTTAGTTAGTAACATGTGGCATTTATCATGATTGAGCGATAGATTTATTTCTTTACATAAATTGAGCACTTTCTCCAGATTAAGCAAAGCTTCATCAAACATGTTACCATACACTATAAAATCATCCATATATACTTCTACACAATCATGAATCAAATATGAAAAGATGCCAAGAACAACCCATTGAAATGTAATAGGTGCATTACAAAGATGAAAGGGGAATACTTGGTAAGAAAAGGTGCCCCATGGGTAGGTAAATGTGGTCTTATCTTGGTCCTTGAGAGCAAGTTGAATCTGAGTATATCCACTAAATCCATCAAGGAAAGAGAAGTACTTCTTTCTTGTTAATCTATCAAGGATTTAATCAATAAAAGGTAGAGGAAAATGGTCTTTTGAAGTAGATTTGTTCAATTCTTTGTAATCTATGCAAATCTGTCATTTCCCATTTTTCTTAGGAAAAATTACGAGGGGTGAAACCCATTGGCTATAATAAATGGGATAAATGAAATTTATGTTCAACAATGTTTGCAACTCATCCTTCATTATCGCACATAATGTTGGGTTCATTCAATGGTAGGGTTGTCGAATAGGTCATAAATTATCTCCAATATAAATACGATGAGTACAAAGATAATGATGGGTTCCCTTCATTTTTGTATATTCCCATGCAAATGCATCAATATGCTTTTATAACAACTCAATTAGTTGACTTTTCTGTGAATCTTGTGGCCTAGGATTGATATTGAGTGTTCTTCGTGGACTAATTTCTATTGGAATACAATGTGTTTCTGATACAATGTATAGATAAGAAGGCATGGACTTGAGTTTTGATGATATAGAAAATAATGAATGTCCTTCTTGTAACATATCCATTACATGATTGCAGAGTGAATAAGGATCAGTTATGACATCACAAATGAGATCATCTTCAATCTTCTCTTTAAAAGAGAGGGACAAATCAATTTTTGAACATCTTCGTCATCAATGGTCCCATTCCTTACCCACATGGGAATTTCTTGATCTATGTTAGGCTTGGAAAGAGGATATAAGGTGAGTTTCTTGGTGGAATTTCCATGTGTGATATTCATGTCTCTAGATGTACAACCGATATAGGCATCAATAGTGGTTAAACATGGCCTACCTAAGATTAAGGGGTAAGCCCCAAGATTGGATTTTGGTTGTAGAACCATAAATTTTGTTGGATACTCCTAAGAATCTATAGAAATTACCACATCCTCTAGAATACCTTCAAGCTTGACAATGTATCGGTCAACCATCTGGATAATTGTAGGAGTTTGTCGTAAGTTAGACAATTTGAGCCTCTCCATATTCTCCCTGGTCATAACATTGATGGCAACCCCTAAATCAATTAAGGTATTTGAAATATGGATATTGTTAATGTAAACATCAACAATAGGGATTCCAAGATCTGTATACTTGGTAGTGAAAATATTCTTAAGCATTAGATATGTTAATTGATTGATCACCTGGGAAGTTGGAAAATCCTTCTTCTTCCTACCATGATTCTTTAAATATAAATATCAAACAAATTTGGCATAGATGGGGACATCTTTGATTTCTCAAAATAGTGGGACATTGACACATACATTTTTTAATTCCCCAAGAAAGTGAAACTTAGGTTGGGCAAGGGGTTTGTCTATACTTAACCTCTCTAAATAGGGAGGAAATTGTGGAACCCCTAGATGTGGTTGTTATGAAATTTCATAGTAAGTGATCTATGGTGTATTTGGAGGATGGTTAATAGATTGATTTTCTGCAAGGTATTTTCATATCTTGTCTTGAACTTCCTCCTCAACATCTTCTAAGATAATTGGAGAAATTTGATTATTAAGAATTCTCCCAGATCTAAAGTGAATATCTTGACAACTGACATGGGAAATGGAATAGGTAGGAAACCTAGACAACTCATTAGTGTAAGTAGATTAAGTTTCTTTATTATTTGGGTTAGCTATTGGTTGTGTAGGTAGTTGTGGTATTGGTGGAGGATTGCTAGCAGGATATTGTAATTGTTGTTGCTGAGGTAATTGAAATTGTTGTTGGGGAAACTATGGAACTGCTTGTTGTTTCTAGGTTCCAAATAGAGAGCATCACTAACCTTGCGAAAAATGATAACTTTGGGTTGGTTGAGGTATCTATTGTTACCTGTGCATGGGTGGATACCAAGGTTGAGAAGGGTATTACATTTGTTGGTTAGTCCAAAAATTATTATAAGAATGAGAAGGACCTTGAACCATACCTAGTGGTCGAGCTTTCCAAGGTCACTTTTGGGCAACACAAAAAATCTTCTTAGTCTCTTCATTAGTTCCTTGGGACACAACTTTCAATCTGGGTGAAGAAGGGAAGCTGGTGGTGGCATGGTTTTTCTCATGATTGCTATAGACTTCAACATTGTTTCATGAGAACTCCCTCAAGGGGTGTTTTTTCCTACATTTGGAGCAAAATATGGATAATACCCACTCTGCTTCTTTTTAACCTACAATGTATTAAATTTTGAGCTCAAATAACTAAGAATGTTAGTTTTGAAAATTTCCAACAAATTACCAATTTCAGCATGAGTAAATCTTCCTCTAGAGGACTTAGTAATTTTAGTAGAAACATTTTTGGGATCTTTCCCATGTTTCAAATTTCCTCGTGAGTATTTTTTACATAACTCATAGATGTCACCATAGCCCACTTGGGAAATGTCTCCTCCTCCAATTAGATTAAAGAGGTCAAGACATTCATCTCTTATACCTCTAATCCAAACTGTCTGTTAAGTTTCTTTATCTAATTTGCTTTGTTTCAAATTTTGCAAATTACGTTGGAACCTTTCCATGTAGTCTTTCAAACTCTCATGCTCTTTCTAAGTCATTTTAAATATTTATTCATAGAGGCATCTTTCCTTGCGGTAGTATTGATATTTCCTTAGGTAGACTTGCCTCATCTCATCCCAGGTGCGGATGTTATGTCCCCCAAGTCCCATAAACTAGCATAGTGATGGGTTCTTTAATGTGGTAGGAAACAATTTCAACTTTTGGGCATTCGTAGTATAATCATAGTTTCTACATAGGACATCGAACTCAAAAAGGAAGATGTTTGGATCTTCACTAGATAGACCATTAAAGTTGGGAAAAGATGAAGCATAAATATTCTTCATTGGTGCCTCATCTTTGTTGTCTTTGATTGGAAACACTAAAGAAACATTTTTCCTTGGTTAGAACTAGATCGTTGCTTTTTTTCCATGTTGATGAATAGAGGGTCCACAAGGGGTGGTATTTCTTGTGCTATTGATTCTTGAAAGGAAATTGATTCCTTAGAAAAATGGTTCTTAGACTATATTTTGTTGAGAATATAAATTTGGTTGACCACTAATAAACTCTTCTCATTGTTGGTTCTCTAGTGAGAGGAATCAACTATGCTTCTACTATAGAAGTATCTTCTGATACAAAACCAAATGTGGGATTCCTCCTTTGATTTGATTGAGTATTGGATCTTACCCCTAAAACTTATCCTTCTCCCAATCTACCTACAAAATGGTTAGTAGCGCAGGTGGTTCTTATTTCACCCCCGGAAATATGCTCGTGCTCCTGGATTTCTAGCTCTATTCATGTATCTATATGCTTCTAATCTATATGTAAAACACTACACATGAGATATTACAAGGAGGATTGTCGACAATTCCTACAATGCAAATCCATGTACCATGTGTTATCTAATTCAACATAATAAAAACTTCTTAATCATGTAATGCCTCCCCAACCACGGTGCTAAAAATGACAAGGCTTATTAAATGCCTTCTTAATGCTTAACAGGGCATTAGTTTACATGTACATATAATTGTCAACATGGGGATTTTACGCTTGCGAGGTGTTGTGCAAAGTATATGCAAGTCTCAATAACTAATTAAGAGATAAATACTGACATGTTGTTTACATATTAATGAGAAATCCAATTATACTTAAAGCGTTCATAGAGAACAAAGTTGACTCAAAGTACATAAAAACAGACCAGAACTATAAACAACTGAAAGAAACTATGATCTATAGTAAGTGACTATGATCTATAGCTTGAATATTGGTAGAAAATAATTATATTCAACTTTCTATAGCAATAAACAACAAACAAGTTCAGTAGCAAATATTTACATTCAATGATCTGTAGCAATCAACTATGAACAATAAAATGATGAACTATAAAAAAATACTATTAAAAAATATAATACATGTCCCCTCAGCCCTTCCTCTGCAAAACAAGGTGTTGGAAGAACACCCACAACTAAATACTAATTCACAACTTAATGCTAATTTTACTCAATTCATGAACAAAGAGAAACTAGGAAATAAAGACAAAATATGTTTTAACCATATACTGGAAAAATATTTTTAGAAATGTGTATATCTCAACTTCCCTCACTCAGATCTAGACGTTTTCTTTTATAGGCACCTAACTTAACAACTAAATTAAAGTTCATTAAATGTAGCATGCTTGAGAATTGGAGATTCTCAAGCTTCTATGAAACAAAGTTTAAAATAATAGTTACAAGACATTTGAAATTAGGTTACTAGAATCTAGACTGCAATATTTAACTAAAACAACCCAAAAACTAATTGATGCCATCATTTATTTCATAGTGGGATAGAGTGTTCATGACATGCCAATATGGCATCTATAGGTTCTACAACAACAATATGGGTTCATGAAACCTTACTTCTTTCTTCATTTATAGTTCACGATTATGTGGTAACGGATTTGTAGCAATGGTGGTGCACATATCCATAACAATGAGCATGTGGTAGTAAGAAATCACGGATCCATAGCATATGAAATAAAGTAGGTGAAATTTATGGATCCATAGCATATGGTTTTGCAACAATAGGAACTAGTAGGTTGAAACTAATATCTACAACATATGACATGTAACGTGATTTGTAGCATTCTTCAATTTGCAGGTTAGATATAGAATATACAAAATTCTTTTAATGCATCAACAAAATTTGATGAAATGCCAAATAATGGGAGAGAGATAATGCCTTTATAAAAATATTCCAACTTAGGTGAGGAAAGGATCAATAATGAGGATAAAACCATGGTAAAAGGATGCAAGGAAAAAGGAAAAACATGGTAAAAAAGATGACAAAATTGTTGATTAAGGTTGGTTGTCATTGATGTCAACCCTTGAAGAAAGCCCAATAGCACAAAGATTTGGGTAATGGACCCAATTTTGTTTGATGTAAATATGACTCATTATTTTCTTGTCATGGTTGATAATACGTACAAATGGATGAACTCCAAAGTGGTCCCCTTATGCTGAAATCCCTCATGGGAAGACACTTTACGGATTGAGTTATCCTAGAAGTATGGTTAGGGAACCCATGCTTATTTGTGGAATAATGAGATGAAGGTCAACGAATTTGGCAGTGAAACTATCTTAGATGGATATTTCTTTTCATGCCATTTCTGGTGGTATGTGGAACGTCACATAACTCCTCACAGTTAGAGAGTTATGGCCATGAGAAGTTGGAGAAGCCATGTTTGGGTAATGGACCCAAGTTTGTTAGATGGATAATGATATGAGTTTTGATATATTTGCAGGTAATACTATTCTATATGGATATTATATGTCATTCAATTTATGGTGGTATGTGCAATGTCACATAACTCCTCACGGTTTGAGAGTTATGGCCTTACGAAGTTGGAGGACCCTCATATGTCATCTAGAAGCCCCAAAAGGTCAAAGTAGTCAAAGTGGTTTAAGAGATTTTAGAAGGTAAATAATAAAGTGAAGTGATGAGTGTACTATAATTCAAAGGGAATAAAAAACAAATTATTTAAATAATAAATTTAATGGAGAAATTAGAAGTGGGTTAACCCTAAAATAAGGAAAGTGGGCAAAGTGACCTAGAAGATGTTTTTAAGGAAGCTACTTGGAGAGTATAAATAAGAGGCAAGGCTCTCTCATTTCAGATAAAAATTGAACATATTGAATATATATAGGTGTCTGAGGTAACAAAAGTATATCTAAGCCTAATTTCAGAGGGAAGGTGAAGAAAAGAAGGTCAGAATTCAAGGGAGGATAAATTCTTTTGATGATGCTTTCTAAGGTATGTTATTTATAGGTCATCTCACCATTTTCACAATAATTTTTTTTTCTAGAATTATTCAGACCTTGAAATTGATATTCCATTGAGGAAACATATCCAAGTATCTGTGGTAAAAAATTCATCTTGTGGGTCGTTTTATTTTTTAAGTTACACTCCATGGAAAATAGGGTTTGTGGCCAGTCTTGAAACTAGTCTAAAACATGCGTTTCGGGTAAAAACGTCATAACTTCATAACATATCCAAATTCAGTAATACCAAATATGTTGGTTAGATTATAGTCTATAGTATGTTGTGTAACAGTTTCATATCTATTCAACAAATATTTTGTGTGGGGCATGCTCTACAAGGTTGCTCTCTAGAATAATCCAGAATTCATCAAGGTATGTTATTTTTGCTATAACTACTTTTATGAGAGGTTTCAAGTAGTGAAACCTGGAGGAATTGCATAAAACACATTGAAGAACATTGTGTATCAGTTTCAGATCTTTATTCATTACAGGTACAAAGTTCTGATTATTTCAAGTTAGGGTATCAGAGTAGGTTCCTTCAGAAATCATTTTAACCACTGAAAGGTAGATCATGGAGAGAAACAACTTGTATAAAAATGAAATACCACGGTTTGATGGAAAAAAGTATGTTTTTTGGAGCATATGGATGAAGACATATATACAAGCACAAGGATTTGAAATTTGGAAATCAATTGTAGATGGATACGCTGAAATAGCAGTTCCACCAACAAATGACAGAGCAGTGAAACTCGATCAAAATAATTCCAAAGCTACAAATGCACTTCTGAATGGTCTCAGTGAAACCATATTCACCAAAGTTGCACATTGTAAATCCACTAAAGAGATTTGGGATAAGCTTCGAAATATTTATGAAGGAGATTCAAAAGTCAAAGCAACAAAGCTTCAAACTTACAGAGGTCAGTTCGAACAACTAAAGATGAAGGAAGATGAGAATATTGCAGTCTACTTCTTATGAGTCGATGAAACAATGAATGCAATCATAGGATTGGGAGAAGAAATCGAAGAATCTGTAATTATTCAAAAGGTACTAAGATCTCTTCCCATGAGATTTGAACCTAAGATATTAGCACTAGAAGAGAGATCAGATCTAAACTCAATAAGCATGGACGAACTGCATGGAATATTCACAACATATGAAATGAGAATTGAACAAGAAAATCCAGATATAAAATAAGCATCATTCAAAGCATCCAAAAGATCAAATCAAAAGGAAAAGCAACAAGAAGAACATAGCAGCAACAACGACGTCTCGGAAGATGATGAAGAAGTGGCCAACTTCATCAAAAGACTGAAGAAGGGAACCGACGGTAGGTATAGAGGTAAGCTTCCTTTAATTTGTTTTAATTGTAATGGTATTGGTCATTTTGCTAACAAATGTCCTCATATGCAAAAGAAAAATGATGAAGATTACTCAGAAGGCAAACAAATATGTAAAGACAAAATAACTACAAATAAAGTTTTCAAAAAAAGCTTATGCACCAAAGAAGACATCTCATCATCAGATGAAGATGAATTCAGTGATAGTGAGACAGAAAGAGTTCTATTCATGACAGTAGAAGACTCTAATAAATAAGACTCTAAAGAAGAATATGAAGAAGTTGAAGAAGAATATGAAGAAGTCTAATAAGAAATTGAAGAGGCAGAAGTTGACTACCGAGAAGAATTGATGTGTGCCATAGAAGTTATCATAAGCGAAAAGAAGAAAAACAAGAAACTACAAGTGGAACTAGACAAGATTGAAATTTCAGAATCAACAAGATTGAAATTTCAGAATCAACAACAGACAGATAGGCCTCAAGAAGAAGAAGGATTCATAAGAGCACCTCATTTCAGAAGATATTCAACTCCCAGGTATCAAACTATATTTTTTGGTTTATGTTATGCATGTAATAATTTTGGACATAAAGCTCTAAATTGTAGAGCTAACAATAGGAACATAAACAACTTTGAAAGTCATACACAAAATGGTTATCCAAGAAGGCCTAGTGAAACACATAGAAGAAGTTACAACGGGTTTGAATCTTTGAGCACTAAAGTGGAATGTTACAAATTTAACAACTTTGGACACATTGTTGGTTGTGGAGCCTGATTATCTTCCTGATTTAGAGGTCTTTTACTTTCAGTCGTGTTTATACCCCATGAAATATTTACATCCCAGAAGTATGTGTACTCTTCCACGTGGGGGAGTGCAGAGGGGGGGTACCCCCTCTATGGGGTCCGGGGGGGCTATCCCCCTGGCTGGGGGGTCTGGGGACAAGCGATGGTTCGGGGGCGAAGCCCCCGAAGGAAAAATTTCCTTGTAAATGTATATTGTAATTTCATTGTAAATCTGAACCGTTCATTATAAGATCACAGATCTAACGGTAGAGATTATGTTAGGGTTTTTTGCCCTAGAAGGAAACCCTCTTTTATGAGGGAAATGTATTGCAGCTATGGTTGATGGTGAATATTGTATTCTGAGAGAGGAGACTGTGATTGAAAGAAGAGGAAGTTACAACGGGTTTTGTTGTAGGTTGTATCCCTTCATTTGTTGGATAATAGTAAAGGAATAACCTGGCAATTTCTCTGGTGGACGTAGCCCACACTGGGTGAACCACGTAAATCCGTGTCTCTTGTATTGTGTATCTTCTGTGCTTTGTTTCCGCATTTGTTTTATTTTATTGCTCCACGGTCCTGTTTTTTCTAACAACTGATATCAGAGCGAAAGGTAACTCGTAGGAAAAGAGGGTCCTTGGTTCGAGTGGGAGCAATGTCGGAAGATGAAAAGTTTAGGGTCAAGAAATTTAACGGCCAAAACTACCAGTTATGGAAGATGCAGATGGAAGATTATTTATATCAGAAAGATCTATTCCTACCATTGGGTGGAGTAGCAAAGAAGCCGACGGCCATGAAGGACGAAGAATGGGAGATTCTTGACATAAAGGCTCTAGGAACGATACGACTGAGCCTGGTAGCGTCGATGGCCTTCAATATTTCCAAAGAAAAGACAATGAAGGGTTTGATGGACGCATTGGCCAAATTGTATGAAAAACCCTTGGCATCCAATAAGGTATTTCTAATGAAGAGATTATTTAATATGAAGATGTCAAAAGGTGGGTCTGTTGCAGATCATTTAAATGAATTTAATATGGTTACTAATCAAATATGTTCTGTAAAAGTGGAATTTGATGATGAGGTCAGGGCTCTTCTAATCTTGTGTTCATTGCCAGAAAGCTGGAACAGCTTGGTTATGGTTGTAAGTAACTCTGTCTCTGGTTCAAATACTTTAAAATTTGATGATGTTTTTGGTGTTATCCTTAGTGAGGAAATGCGACAGAAAAGCACAGGTGAGACATTAGGTAATGCGTTGAACATGGATAACAGGGGAAGACAAAAGGATAGAGGAAAGGGCTCAAGGAATCACAAAAATTCTAGGAAGGGCAGATCCAAATCCATACTTGGAAAGATAGAGTGCTGGAATTATGGGAAGAAAGGACATCTGAAGAAAGACTGCAGAGATCCAAAGAAACAAAGAGATGGATAGCAGGAGAGAAATCGGGAAGCAAATGTAACAGGTGATGTGTTACAAGATGCTTTGATTATTTCTGTAAATAATATTTATGAGTCTTGGGTAGTAGATTCAGGGGCTTCATTTCATGCCACACCCCATAGGAAACATTTTTTAGATTATGTTCAAGGTGATTTTGGACAGGTTCATTTGGGTGATGATGCACCATGCAAAATTGTTGGAATGGGAAAGGTAAAAATAAAGCAACGAAATGGAAACCAATGGTTGTTGAAAGAAGTAAGACATGTTCCAGATTTAAGGAAAAATTTAATTTCAACAGGGAAGTTGGCAAGTGAAGGTTGTATATCCATATTTACATATAAGACGTGGAAGGCCATCAAAGGATCATTGGTGATAGAAAAAGGAGAGAAGGTAGGTACATTGTATTTATGTACTGGTAATATTGACTCTTCTATATTTTTAGCTTCTACAGGAGTGGATATAGCACTATGGCATCATAGGTTGGGACACATGAGTGAGAAGGGTATGTAGATCTTTTACAAAAGAAATTTGTTGCCAGATCTTAAACAAATTGATTTGTACTTCTGTGAGCATTGTGTTTATGGAAAACAAAAGAGAGTCAGATTTCTCAGAGTCGGAAAAGAAAAGAAGAATGAAAGGTTAGAGCTTGTGCATACATATGTATGGGGACCAGCTCAGGTATCATCTCTTGGTGGCTCTAAT
>ML778049.1:254332-271306 GCA_009831015.1 Picea engelmannii | reverse complement strand
CACTTTTCTACAGGGATATGTTGATTCAGATATGGCAGGTGATAAAGACAGTAGGAGGAGCACCACAGGGTATGTTTTTACTATAGGTGGAACAATAGTAAGTTGGATTTCAAAACTACAAAAGGTTGTTTCACTTTCAACAACAGAGGCAGAGTATGTTGCTGCTATAGAGGCTAGTAAAGAGATGATTTGGTTATAGAGGTTTATGAAGGAATTGGGAAAGAAGCGGGAGAATAGCAGGTTGTACTGTGACAGTCAGAGTGCCATTCACCTTGCAAAAAAATCAGCCTTCCATTCAAATATATAGTTGAGGTACCACTTCATACGATCCATCTTGGAAGATGGACATTTGAAGTTGGAAAAGATACACACTAGCCAGAATCCTGCAGACATGTTAACAAAGGGAGTAACCAGGGAGAAACTGAGTTCCTGCTCAGTTTCAGTTGGTCTTCAAGAATGAAGATGAAGATGAGAAATTTGCCAGGTCCAAAAAGGTTCAGAGTCCAGTATATACAACAGCGGTGGAGTTGTTGAGATCAGTCTCCAAGTGGGAGATTGTTGGTTGTGGAGCCTGATTATCTTCCTGATTCAGAGGTCTTTTACTTTCAGTCGTGTTTATACCCCATGAAGTATTTACACCCCAGAAGTATGTACACTCTTCCACGCAAGGGAGTGCAGAGGGGGGGTACCCCCTCTGCGGGGACTAGGGGGGCTATTCCCCCAGCTGGGGGGTTTGGGGGCAAGGGGGGGTTCGAGGGCGAAGCCCCTGAAGGAAAAATTGCCTTGTAAATGTATATTGTAATTTCATTGTAAATCTGGACCATTCATTATAAGGTCGCAGATCTAATGGTAGAGATTATGTTAGGGTTTTTGTTCCCTAGAAGGCAACCCTCTTTTATGAGGGAAATGTATTGCGGCTATGGTTGATGGCGAATATTGTATTCTGAGAGAGGAGATTGTGAGAGAAAGAAGAAGAAGTTACAACAGGTTTTGTTGTAGGTTGTATCCCTTCATTTGTTGGATAATAGTAAAGAAAGGACCTGGAAATTTCTCTGGTGGACATAGCCCACACTGGGTGAACCACATAAATCCGTGTCTCTCTTGTATTGTGTATCTTCTGTGTTTTGTTTCCACATTTGTTTTATTTTATTGCTCCACGGTCCTATTTTTTCTAACACACATGGCCAAAGATTTTAGAATGACAACCCCTCCTAGATAACCACAACAGAATAAAAACAATCACAGACAAGAACCTCAAAAAATGACATGGATAAGAAAGCAGAATCAGTATAGAAATGAAGAATGCACACTCGCTCTACAAGCTAAGAAGAAGAAACTTGGTTGGGATGTTGATAGTAGATATTCAAAACACATCACAGGTGATAGAGACAGGTTTCTTACATTAAAAAAGAAAATAGATGGATCAGTCTCCTTTGGAAATGATGATTCAGCTAAAATCATTGGAAAATGAATAGTCAGAATTGGGAACAAGAATACAAAGACAAAAAATGTTCTACTAGTAGAAGATATGAAACATAATATTATAAGTGTGAGAAAAATCTGTGACCAATTTCATAAAGTTACTTTCAATTCACAAAAGTGTGAGATAAGAAAAGAAGGTTCAGAAAAATTGATTGCCACAACTGCAAGAACTTCAAGAAACATATATGTGTTAAGTGAAATTGGAAATGAAAAGTTTTGTCTAGGAAAGGAAGATGAAAGTTGGCTATGGCACAAAAGAATGGGTCACATACATTTTTATAACCTTGTCAAATTCAGCAAAAGAGAAGCAATCAGAGAAATGCCCCAGATCACAAAACCAACCAACACTTTATGCAAGCATTGTCAACAAGGAAAGAAAACAAAAACCAGGTTCAAATCAAAGGAATATTCAACGACAAGACCACTGGAAATTGTGCACACTCATCTAGTTGGACCAACTACAACAAAGGGTTTAAAAGGTGAGAAATACTTTATGTTATTAGTTGATGATTATACAATAATGACTGCAGTTTACTTTCTCAAGAATAAGTCAGAAGCTTTTGAAAACTTTAAGATCTACAAGGAAATGGTTGAAAATGAAATTGATTAAAAAATCAAATGTTTGAGATGTGATAATGGAGGAGAGTTCACTTCAAATGAATTTATGGACTACTGCAGCAATCATGGAATAAAAAGACAATTCTCCGTTGCTATGACACCTCAACAGAATGGAGTTGTTGAAAGAAAGAACATGACAATATAGGAAATGGCTCGAACAATGTTAATGGATTCCAAATTGACAGATATATTTTGGACACAGGTAGTGCATACAACAGTTCACATTCAAAATAGAGTGTTGCTCAGAAACAACACTGGCAAAACTCCCTACGAGCTATGGAAAGGAAGACCAACAAATGTGAAGCACTTCAGAGTTTTTGGAAGCAAATGTTACATCAAAAGAGAAGATGGAAGAATGAGAAAGTTTGGATCTTGTGTGGACAAAGGAGTACTTGTTTGTTACTCAAGTACAAGGAAAGGATACAAGTGTTACAATCTGAGAATGAACAAAGTTGTGGAAAGCATCAACATAAAAATTGATGAAACAGGCAGACCAGAATCAAAGGAAGAAGTAAATGAATAAATGGAACAACCTTTCGAAGAAGAAGCAGAAAATGAAAAAGAAGTAGAAGAGGAAGATGAAGAGAATCTGACAAAAACAGAAGAGAAAGTTCAGCAAGTGTCTCCAAAGACACCTAACAGAAGAGTACAGAAGAATCATCCTTCAGATGAGATTATCGAAAACAAAGATGCAAGAGTTGAGACTAGAAGAAGAATATGTTCACCAGAACAAACACACCTAGCACTCTTATCTACAATTGAACCAAATTGTTTTGAAGAAGCCAACAAGGATGAATTTTGGAATAAGGCCATGGATAAAGAATTGAATCAAATAGAGAAAAATGACACTTGGGAATTGGTTCAAAGACCAAAGAATAAGAATGTGGTTGACACAAAATGGGTTTTCAGGAATAAATTGAATGAAGATGGACATGTTACAAGGAACAAAGCTAGATTGGTATGTAAAGGATATGCACAGATTGAAGGAATCGACTTTGAAGAGACATTTGCCCTAGTTTCCAGAATGGAAGCAATCCATTTGCTTTTAGCTTATGTATGCTCCAAAAATATTAAAGTGTATCAGATGGACATAAAATCATATTTTCTGAATGGGGAACTTGAAGAAGAAGTCTACATTGAACAACCAGAAGGATTTCAGTTGTTAGAGAACGCAAATTATGTGTGTAAATTAAGTAGGCCTTGTATGGTCTAAAAGAGACTTCTAGAGCATGGTACTCTAGACTGGATAAGTATCTACAACATGCAGGGTTCAGAAAAGGAAGTTCAAACAATAACCTCTACATCAAGGTAAGTCAAGGTAATATTTTATTAATTGAAGTTTATGTTGATGATATTATTTTTGGTAGTGATGATGACAGGTTAAGCCAGAAATTTGCAAAGGATATGTAGAATGAATTTGAAATGCCATTACTTGGAGAACTATCCTTCTTTCTGGGAATTCAGATACATTGAAGCAACCAAGGAATTTTTATTTCTCAAACCAAGTATATCAGAGAAATGCTAAAGAGGTTCGGAATGGAAGATTGCAAACCAATTATCACTCCCATGAAAACCAGTTGCAAGTTGAGCGAAGATGATGATTCAAAGTATACATATCAAAGGTAATACAGGTCAATGATTGACAACCTACTATATCTGACAACATCCAGACCATATGTAATGCAGGCAGTTGGACAGGTGGCATGATTTCAAGCAACACCAAAGGAATCACATGTATTAGCAGTGAAGAGGATTTTCAGACATCTCAAAGGAACATAAGAGTTTGGATTATGGTATCCAAAAGGAAAGGATCTATCTCTTATTGCCTACACAGATGCAGATTTGGCAGGTTGTATTGATGACCGACGAAGCACCAGTGGAGCATCATTCTACTTGGGTGAGTGTTTAGTATCATGGCTAAGAAAGACACAATCATCAGTATCTCTACCTACAGCCGAGGCAGAGTATATTGCAGCAACATGTTGTACACAAGTTCTTTGGATGAAACAAACTTTGACAGATATACAGGTTGAGTATGATGAGACCAATCCAATCTATTGTGATAATATAAGCGCCATCAGTATCTCAAAGAACCCGGTGATGCACTCCAAGGCAAATAACATTCCAATCAAATATCACTTTTTACGGGAACAAGTTGCAGAAAATAACATCATAGTTGAGTATGTGGGCACAAAAAAACAAGTGGCAGACATCTTTACAAAACCACTTCCAAGGGAATCCTTTGAGTATCTTCTCCAGAGACTCGGAGTTATTTCTACTCCAAAATGAATGATTTTGAATGCTTATCTTATGTGTCTTAGATGTACACGAGGAAGCACCATAAAGAGGACATTTCATTCAGGGGGAGCAACCCCGGATGGAAATATACCTTTTCCATTGATGACAAAGGGGGAGAGATTCATCAGATGCAGAGGACATAGGCATGGTTCCAGGGGGAGAAATGGTCACAGAGATGCAGAGGACAAAGGGATGTTTCCAGGGAGAGCATGAGTGATATGAATTCAATATTTCATGACATAATTTCAGTTTTGCATCAGAGTGTTTCCATCAATGCCAAATGGGGAGATTTTTTATTAAGTTTGGTTGTCATTGATGTCAACCCTTAAAGAAATCTTGATAACAGAAAGGTTTGGGTAATGGACCCAATTTTGTTTTATGTAAATATGATAGATTATTCTTTTGTCATGGTTGATAATAAGTACAAATGTATGAACTCCAAAGTGGTCCCCTTATGGTGAAATCCCTCACGGGAAGATGCTTTGCGGATTGAGTTATCCTAGAAGTATGGTTAGAGAAACCATGCTTATTTGTGGAATAATGAGATGAATGTAAGTTCATTTTTCATTGAAACTATCCTATATGGATAGTGTTTTTCATTCCATTTCCAGTGGTATGTGGAACGTCACATAACTCCTCATGGTTAGAGAGTTATGGCCATGAGAAGTTGGAGAACCCAGGTTTGGGTAATGGACCCAAATTTGTTTGATGGATAATGGTATGATTTTTGATATATTTGTAGGTAATACTATTCTATATGGATAGTACATGTCATTCCATTTCTGGTGGTATGTGAAACGTCACATAACTCCTCACGGTTTGAGAGTTATGGCCTTACAAAGTTGGACGACCCTCATATGTCATCTAGAAGCCCCAAAAGGTCAAAGTAGTCAAAGTGGTTTAAGAGATTTTAGAAGGTAAATAATAAATTGAAGCAATGAATGTACTATAATTCAAATTGATTACAAAATAAATTATTTAAATAATAAATTTAATGGAGAAATTAGAAGTGGGTTAACCCTAAAATAAGGAAAGTGGGCAAAGTGACCTAGAAGATGTTTTTAAGAAAGCTACTTGGAGAGTATAAATAAGAGGCAAGGCTCTTTAATTTCAGATCACACTTAATAATATTGAATATTTATAGGTTTCTGAGGTAACCAAAAGATATCTAAGCCGAATTTCAGAGGGGAAGTGAAGAAAAGAAGGCTGGAATTCAAGGGAGGATAAATTCTTTTGATGATGCTTTATAAGGTATATTATTTACAAGTCATCTCACCATTTTTGCAATAAATTTTTTTATAGATTGATTCAGACCGTGAAATTTATATTCCATTGAGGAAACATATCCAGGTATCTGTGGTAAAAAATTCAATTTGTGGGTCATTGTATTTTTGGAGTTACACTCTGTGGAAAATAGTGTTTGTGGCTAGTCCTGAAACTAGTCTAAAACAGGTGTTTCAAGTAAAAACGTCATAACTTCTTCATAATAGATAAGAATTCAGTAAGACCAAATGTGTTGGTTATATTAAATTCTTTAGTATGTTGTGTAACATTTTTAGATCGATTCAACAAATATTCCGTGTGGGACACGCTCTACAATGTCGCTCTCTAGAATAAGCCAAAATTCAACAAGGTGTGCTATTTTTTCTATAAATCCTTTCTAAGAGGTTCCAAGTAGTAACACCTGGAAGAATTGCATTAAACATGCTAAAGAACATTGTATATCAATTTCAGATATTTATTCATCACAGGTACAAAGTTATGATTATTTCAAGTTAGGGTTGTTGACTAATCCAAAACTAGTCATGTGAGACTAAAGAAAAGTTTGATGAAAATGCTTGTCTCTTGTTGTTAAAATTAAGGAAGGTTTGTAGGTATGTGATCATATACATCAGGTCTATTACAGATTTACAAATCATATTTGGATGATGAAATTGATGAGGGATTTTGGTTAAGGTACATGTTGGGTACATGGTTGAGACAAGTAGTTGATGATGTTGGTACATATTGATGAGTCATAGATTATGAGTAGTTGACACATTATTGTTACATACTTGGTACATGGTTTGATGCACTTGATTATGGTACAGGTTGATTACATGTTGTTTGGTACAGGTTGGTGCATGGTTGATGCACTTGTTTATGGTATAGGTTGATTACAGGTTGTTTGGTATAGGTTGGTGCATGGTTGATGCACTTGTCTATGGTACAAGTTGATTAAAGGTTGAGGTACAGGTTGATGCATGGTTGATGGATGGTTCAAGTTTATTGGTACAGGTTTACAGTGGTATATCTCACAGTGATAGTGTGAAAGTGGTTCCATCATTCTACTTCTACTTCTACTTCAGGGCAGTTGGAAGGGGCAAGGACAGGTGGTTGTAGCCAGAGAACATAGGGGGTTGTATCCTCCTTTTGGTTGTAGCCAGAGAATTGGGGAGTTGGAGCTTCCCTCAGGTTGTAGCCTGAGAAACTAGGGGGTTGGAGCCTCCTTCCAGTTGAAGCTGGAAAACAAAGGAAGTTGGTTCTTCCAATGAATGTAATTCTTCAAGACATATAAGAAAAAACATTATGTGGTTTTCTCCCACCTTGGGGTTTCCACGTAAAACATTGGTGTACTATGTATGTGTATGATTGTTCATTTGTTCATTGCTCATTATTGGATGATAATTCTACATTGATATAACTCTTGGATTATTTGGTTAAAAAGGATTATAATTTCTCTATTACTGATTCACCCCCCCTCTTAGTAATCCAACCCAAATTAGGTGAGGAAATGATCAATAGTGAGGATAAACCATGGTAAAAGGATGTAGGGAAAAAGGAAAAACATGGTAAAATAGATGACAAAACAAGGACCCATCATACCTATGCAATAAGTTTCAACTTGATGTGTGTGTGTGTGTGTGTGTGTGTGTGTGTGAGAGAGAGAGAGAGAGAGAGAGAGAGAGAGAGAGAGAGATAAGGAAGAAGAAATGTTAGACTATTCACTTGGTTTTATAGGGTTACCAGGAGGGAATCTCATCTTTCCATCTCAGGAGGAGGTTCTCAATGCATGGAGTGAGCAGGAATATCAAGACCAAAATACAAGGTTATAGTTTTCATGGCAAGGCAAAGTGTGTGTCTATTTCCTTCCTTATAGAAATATCATTAGGATTTAATGCTTGGGAATTAAAAATCTTTCCATACCAAGATCACAATTAAAAGCTTCAATTATCAAAGTTCTATTATCACCATAAGTTGTACAACCTTGGTTGAATCCTAGGTGAAAATACAATACCTCAAATGTGAATCTAAATGATATGACATGCACATATTCATGCATGAAAATCAATATGCCAAGCCTTAAACCTCAATCCATCGATGTGATCATGTGGGTGAGCGGTGTAATGAATCCACAAAATTGCATGACTACATAGGATCATGAAATGTGAAGATGCTCAATGATTATTGGAAAATATTGAGAATGGAATCACAAGGAAAAGAGGATAGAATTAATAAACATACCCTACCCTAACCACTTGGAGTTTATACAAATGATCATCATCTATCGAGACTAGAGAACTTTTTGGGTGAAAGATCCATCCTCCATAGATAGCTCCCTCCTGCTTTTTGAACTTCCAAATGATTGTTTCTTTCTATCAGGTAAGTTTCGTGACTTGGGTATTTTCATTCAAGGATCCTTTGTAGTTGAAGCTGATCCTAGTATTTTCAATGAGTATTACGCATTACCTTTTCAAAAAATTCATCACCCTCAAAATGGAGTCCCTATAAGTATAAGGGTCACTTGGAGTGAAGAAAGGCAAGGGTATCAAGATAAGAAGGAAATTCCCTTAGAAGAGAGAATAAACAATAGTAGGAGAAAAAAAGGCAAGGGTTGTCAAACTAAGAAAGGAGAGAATGAAGATTGTGATAGAATAGAATCTATCCAGGAGACTACTTTTCAATATGTAGAAATAGCATTCATTAGACACTTCTTTGCTAGGAAAATATGGGACAAGACCCTAAAACAATAAATTGATAAAAATATGAAAATAAAATGGGGTATGCCTCGAGATATTTCATGGTAGCTAGAGGATACATCACTTTCTCGTGTATACCTAGAGATTATAGGGATGATATAAGTAAGGGAATTTTGTTTTGGGAGAAATATATTCTCACCTTGAATTACTGGGAATATAGATTCAATTGTTTGAGGGAGAAAATTAACCTAGTAATTATGTAGGTTAAATTTCCCTCTCTACTACTAAAATATGGCATGAAGATGTGTTCAAAACAATTAGAAATAAACTAGGCAGGTTAACTTATGTTGATGAATACACTAGAAGAAAGGAGAGTATGTCCATGAACAAAATATATGTAGAATTTTATGTAGGGTATGGTCTCCCTAATGGGATCAACATAGAAGTAGAGGAGGCTAGAGTTTAGACAAAGTTTGGAATATGTAAACGTGTCATTCAAATGTGGGTGGTGTAATATTTATGAGAATTTAAAGCATGTATGTCCAAAGAGGTTAGAAGAAAACATTATGGATGATATGCACCTCGTGATCAACCCCTCTAGATATGGGAAATAAACATTAAAAAAATTTGGGAAAGATGCCAAGGATCATACGATTCCTAGTGGAGCAAATATAAGGAATAACTATGTAGCCTCCATCTTGACCTTAGGACTAGAGAGAGATGTATATGTAGGGAAGGTTTTTAATTATATGTACAACGCAAAGAAACATTGGTGTGTCCAAATGACCATGGTAAATAATGGATTACAAAGTAGAGTTAGATATGGCTTTGGGACACAAGTAGAAAGGGAAGGAGGATCTATAAGGTCTTGAACAACACCTCTATGAAATATAGGAACTTAAACCATCTAGGAGAGAAGAGGTTGATGATGGAAAATCGTGGGGCTCTGAACTGATGATCATTGAAGCAAATTGAGGACCCAATATAGGGGACACATCCTTCAATGTTGGAGCAAAGGGGTCAAGTGCAAAATAATTGCAAAAGGAAACATCATTTCCATGCACAAAAAGGGACAAAGAGAGTAGATCCTAGGGATATGAAGAAGACAAAATAAGAAAATCCAATTTAGACAAACATTATGAGGGATAAGAATTTTGATTAATGAACCCTATAAAAAAGATACCATCTAAGATCTAGATTCAAGATACAAGGAAGTAGTGACAAGGGAATAATGGGAGGGAGGCTTGAACAATATATTGGATCATCACTACAAAAGATTCAAAAAATAAAGTTCTTCATTCAATTGGCTAAATCATAGGTAGAAGAGGAAGTTCATAGAGGGAAACAAAATTCTATAAAATATGTCCTTAGAGTAGGGAAATCCTCTCTCAAGAAAAATAAATTATTGTGGTGGTCTCAACTAATATAAGGGGTTTGGGGGCACCCTTGAAACAAATGTTGTTAGAGATTTTAGTTCGAAATTATAATTTGGAAGTTATCTTATTCACAAAACAATGTTACGAAAGCATGGTACTAATAATTTGCTTCAATCATTTCTAAAAAGGTGAGAGTTTATAACAAGCAGTTCCTAAGGCAAATCAATAGGAATAACAACGGATTGGAGGAAATATTGTAAGATAAAAGCACATTTCATACTTGAATCAACTATCATATGCACATTATATGTGAAGTATTGTAATGTTCCCAAACAGATTTGCTTGGAACATGTTCATTTTTATGGTTTCCAGGTTGTGGTATTTTGTCAAACACTTTGCTAATTTTAGTCTTCTTGAGTTGCATTGGGGTTTATGATGATGAATTATATTAAGTTTTCAAAAAATAAATGATATAGATATAGAAATGGCATATACTCCACAAGATTCAATACAAGTAACACAAGAAATAGCCACAAATACCTCATATCTGATTTTATTTAGATATATAGTTGTCCTTATACAAAGTAGAGCATATTTAGAATACACATAGAAGAATGATGCATGTGGTTGATAGTGCCTCCAAAATACAATAGAGTAGTGAAGATATGAACTCCTAAGAGTCCTCCAATCTGAATACAAGAGATCTCTGAATATGACCCTTTCCCTTAGCTCATGTAGATGATGTCTTATCTAGCACAATGCGCCCTCAGTGGCTGTAACAAGCCAAGAATTCAACCTCCAAGAAGATGAAATATAAACCATTGAAACCAACTACCAAAATCTAGATTAGGGGAAAGAAAACCCCTATGATGAATCTCCAAGTTGTTGGAAGTGATCTCCCACTCCAAGTCACTAGATCCATTAAGAATAGTGTGCCCTACTTCTCAGGAATTACACCCAACTCCAAAAATAAATAAATATGAACTCTAAACTCTCAAGAGAAGATGCAAACCTCTAGATATGAATATTTATAGTCATGGAAAGTGATCACTTGGAAGTTTCATGTAGATCTGAAACTTCCCAATCAATGGCTCTAAATATAAGTGCACACTCCTCAGGAATTTTGCCCCACTAAGAACAATGGTGAATATGACATGAGAAACCTCCACAAAATAGTGAGAAAAGGCACCCTGGTGATAGCTAACACATCTTAAGTGATATCTCTCTCATATTCAATGTCTACAATCCTCCACGAACTCCTCTCTCATGAATAGTGTGCACTAGCTCTACAGAAAGACTCCAAAACTACGCCCTGCTTCCACAAATGCTTCTAAAACTGAATAGAAACTGAGCTAGAATGGTGAGGGGAGGATATTTCACCTCCTTGGCCAAGATTGGATCAGTAAAGGTGGAATATTTCACCACCGATCTGATATATAGGGTTTGTTTAGTCAAAACCCTAAAAACCTCCAAGTATCATGGGCTCTCTAGCAAGAAGCCAGACATCAAAATGATAATCAACATAATGAGAGAATATAAACCCCTATATCTCTTTTATACTCATGTTCACATGTTCTCTCCAAGTGAATTTTAATTTACTTCTTAATATTTCTTCATAAAATCACTTTATCAATTAATTAGTCTTTGTTTCCTCTTAAAAGTGATTAATTTTCCCTTGTGGATTTTCTAACCACTGAAAGTCACTTTTCATCATCTTATCCTATAGAAATTTTACTCCCGATTCTAATGATATATTACACTAAGGGTTTTCTTCAAGTATTATGCCCAAAATGACCTACTTAGTGAATTTAATTAAAATATGCTCCATAATAACTCAAAATTATGGAAATCGTCAGAATGCAACGAAACCATAGACAAGTTATGCCGAATGGATCCTGATGATGAATAAAGGTAAATAAACCAATTTGGGCCCCAGAAAACACCTCCAAACCCTTTGATCTCTCCGATGTCATAGTCTCACCCCTCTGACATAGTGTGGACTCAAGTCTCCTGAAGTGAATCTCACTACATAATAAGGGAATCCAAAAATGGGAGCATCATAGTCCTCCCTTATCAAAGATTGCTTATCCTCAAGAAACTCCATAAAACTATGATACTCTGTCAACTGGACCCAACTGATACTGAACATGATACCTGAGTCCCAGACCACCCTGGAAGATGTGAAGCATCCTCCTCTTAGCTCACTGTCTGATGATGAAATGACATAAAAGGTCTTCTTATGAATGCTATTAAAGGGTAGAGAAATATGGTACTGCAAAAACTAGGTCAACCCCCCAATGAGTTGCTCTACTAGAGAGTGTATCTCAACACCTCACAAAAGAACTCCTGAAAGTAACACTTGGCCTCCATAGAAAATGATTCTGACCTCCATGACCATACCAAACCCCACATGGTCTCCTCCAACTGAATGTGTTTCCGCCACAATGAGGTGCTACAATACCTTAGTGAATCGCCAAAAAGTTACATGTTGCTCTCAAAATTGAAGCTCAATGAAAAATCAGAATGATTTCCCCCTGCAAGGATCCACTCGCCTCCATCGGTCAATGAAATTCCTAGCCCTGCAATCCCAAGTTCCCACATTAATATAAAAAAGGGACCATCACGCTGACATTGCACCACTCTGGTCATGAATGTCTACCCCCACTCATGGATCCTCATGCTAAAATACATATAAGGATTGGGCCCACTATTGAGAAGATGAGTTTGTAAAGGTATCCTTGTAGAACCAAAGTCTGCAAATCCATAAACATACTCGATTCTGAGTATCAAAAGGGAGAATTTGTATCACCATATAGAATGAATCCCAACAATCCCTCTCACGAAAATCCAAGAGTGAATTATGTCGCTTGTTGGCACAACCTGGAAAATCATAAGGTGAAGCAATATGCAAACCAATTGGATCCCTGGATCACATGGAAAATTTGGGAGTCCACCACTTCCGATCCCCACTAACTATTGTTGTGCCATACTGATAACTATTGGAATCCCTCTATGCCAATCTATTGTCCCCCCATCCCCATCCTCATCCCTATGAGAATCTGAACCTATATCAACCTCTGAGATATCCTTTGTCCCATGGCTAAGGATACTCTCCATCACACCCAAGGCCTCATATGTATGTCTCTGGTGATCCTCCCCTATCTTGATGTATGTAATAAAGTCACTCATGTCGGGAGGTCTCTGCCTACCAAATCTCCATGTCCCATGCCACAATCTATATCCCCCTATGTTGTTGTCTATGATGAAAGTATCGGGGAAGTCTAACAGAAATAACTGCAAATGTATGTAGGACTGGGAAGTATCATATGCTTTGGTCAATCCCAAGGACTTGATCAAAATCTCATCCATCGACATCCAAGGTGAATAGTCACCTGGATTCCACACTACTCTCATGTTCTCATGTATAATGGTAGGTAACTCATCACTCATATGATTGTTGCTACTGAGTATGTGATCTCCATGGTCCAACAAGTATGTCTCCTCCCTATACTCCCATGCATCTCTTAGGATCCCACTGTACACCTCTGCATGCCCCTGTATACCCATGCAAGCTCATGTATCCTCATGTACCATCATTTATCATGAGTGTACTACTGGGTAAACTAATCCTGGAACCCAAATGGATGTGCCCTCATATATGCCCCCGACTCTAGAATCCCTGTGTGTATGTGTAGGACCAACTGTTGCAGAACCCCTCAAGAATGGTGGTCCTTGTGGCACATGAACATCCTCATGTGTATCCTGCTCTCATCTCTCCATAAGCATCAATGATCCTAGGTACTCCTCATGCTCCTCCATCACTTGGCACTCCTCTACCAAACCACTAGCATCCTCTGGTGAAGTAGCTGAAGTAAACATCTGACTCTCTGATGAGATAGATGTAGTGGATCCATGACTAGTCACTTCAAGGAGCTCCTCTAATATGTACTTTGATTCTTGAATAGTTTTCTGTGTGCATTCCAAGAATCCCCGTGTGCTTACCAAATCATGAGTGAGTCGATCCACCTCATCCTCCTTCTCCCTCAATGCCCTATGATACATCTCACCAACCTCCAAGAGGTAATCTCTATCCATCAACAATTGTTGATAGTCGGTCCTCATCACAATCACTCTCTCCCTGAGTGTTTGTAAATCATCAAGGGAAATCTCCCCATCTGAACTATCATGTGCCATCGATGCCCTCCAATAATACTCTTCCACCAATGCATGTGAATCATCAATGTGTCTAATGGATGTCATGATCATGTCCTCTCAGAATATCAGTTGTCTTTCCAAATGTCGTGACTCCTGATCAATATCTTGTTGAGGTGCTACCTCATTACTCCCATTTCTAATGTCAACAGTGGAATCCCCATCAACACACTCCTCAAGAGATAAGGCATTGTATTGCCCATTGTCCTATGTGTTATTGAGTCCTCCTGTATGCCATTTTACACCATCACCAACTTCTACCTCCATCTGAATCACACTCTATCATGTGTGTGCAGTTGTATCCTCCTGTGTACTCACTCTACTAATTTCATCTGCACCTGGATCCCATACAGATGTGTCCATACGCGTGACATCGTCATATCGACCAACAAGGAAAGTATCCTTGTCATTATAGACTGGTCCCGGAAGTAAGTGCCCCATCAATATGTCGGTCTCCCCAACCTAATCTATCAATGGACTCCCAAAAAGAGGTGACTCACTCTCCCCATACTGATAGGTATGCATATATTCAAATTTCTCCAAGTCATGCCTCTCCTCCCGGGTCTGTAGATCCATGTGTCCCTTGTGTTCAAATACTACACAAGGCTTCTCTACCACATCCAGAATGCCACTGATATCCTCCAATATCATGTCTATCATAAGTGTCTGAGAAGGTAAGGATTGTGCCACACTCAACTCCATAGGAATATCCTCCTCACCAATGTAAGGCTCCCTAGAAGTCACTTCATCTCCCAAAGGTGGTTCATCTAACCTATGAATCTCATCATGCCTAGATGTGAATACATCTACACCCTGGTCATCACTCTGTCCATCGAATGTGAAAGAGCCCTAGGAATACTCTAATGAGGAATCCAAGGCCACATCCTCATACACATCCTTCTCACTGCTATCATAGTGCACCTCAATTTAATGCACTCTCCCTTTACCCCTACATATGTGATCCTTCTCCCAAGGTTCTTTGCAACTGTAGCAAAGTTCCTTGGTAGTATGTGGTGATGTATCTACCTCCCAGATTGTTTTGGCATTTTCTTCCTTTGTTATGTTGCTCCAATAATTGACTTCTTCCATCTTCTTGGCTCATAATGCAACCTCATCTTTACTTGATCCGTAGGATCTTTTAATGGCTATGGTTGAGTTTTAATTTTGCATACGTTAATTAACCATTTGAGAAACTTAATGAAAGAATGAGGAAACAAAAGGAATTATGACAGCCATATACACTTATGCAGATCTGAAATGAAGTAATAAACAACAAACCATAACACGAGGATTGATAACGGAGTTCGGCACAACTTTGCCTACGTCTCCGGGCCTTTGTCTCTGTGGGGGAGGCTTCTTTATTTATGTTCAAAAGCTCAAAAGTACATCACAACAGTGCCAATTGGCTACAAGACTGATCTGATCATGTTCTTCCATATCTCTAGAACCCTGCAAAGAAAACGGCACGCAAAACGGACGTCCGGAGCTCCCAGAAATGGCCCGCAAGCGTCTTCTCCTCAATAGCTTCCCTGCATAAAACTGGCTTTGGCTTGGCTTCCCTTCAGCATAACTCTACTCTGACTATCCTTTATGGCCTAAAACAGGCCTGGTTTTTATAGATCTGAAGTTGGTTATCCATCCCCAACTTCCTCCCAAAATTTGGGCTCCAAAAATGCCCAATATCTCCCAAAAATGGAGAAAATCCCTTATTAACAGGCTTAATATCAAATAAAATCCCCAAAATTAATACAAAAACCCACTTTTCATGAATAATAGGGCGCAGCCCCCAAACTTGCGTGCCTTGGTCATATGGGAGGCGGCCATGTGGCCGGGCGCTCCACTAGTTCTGCACTGGCCCCCCTTGCTGGCTCCTGGTCATCGGGCGTGGTCATAGGATCTCGGGCTAGCCCCATAACCCCCGCGCCCTGTTTTGGATTGAAGCCCGGGTCACATGGAACCACCCATGAACCGGGGGCCAGGCCCTATCCACCAACTCCCATGGTCGTGGTCGTATGTCAGTGCCGAGGTCTGGGGCTAAGCCTCAGCCCCTTCCCCTGTCCGAATGTCAATACAATTAAATTCAAATAAATACTTTGGCATATAGTTAATAAGAACTACTAGTGGCCCGGGTGGTTAGCCCGGTCCTGCCAGTCCATTGCCTAGAGGAGAGGTCGGGGGTTCGACCCCGGTAAAGACCATAAACTTTTACATAAACCGGACAACCAACCACAGGGTGCCACGTGGCAGCCCATGACTGGGCCACATGACACCTCAACAACCAATAGAAGAATGCCACGCGTCAAATGTCGGATGGTCCACGTTCCCTACCACCATACCTGCCCAGTCACCTGCTGACATCATCCCGTGCCATGTGTCACCCTTACAGTGGTGACACGTGTCACCCATAGATTGGTCCAACTATACCTGTCATACTCCATCACCTACCACGTGTCGTCACCAAAAGCTGCCACGTCATTTGTATGGCCGTACGACCTGTACAATTAGCATGCCATGTGGCACTGTACGGACTGTACGCACTGTACAGTCATCCCCTTTTTTTGCTTGTTTGGCTTTTCGGATAGAATGCGATATCTTTCGCATACGAAGCCCGTTTGACGGAGTAAATATATGGCTGGAATCAGGAAGACGAGCCAGACGCAATGGTGCTAGTTTCGTCGGATTCTGAGCACTTTCATTTTTGAGCCTTTTTTAGCCCTTTCAGGCTTCTGGATCCGATTCCAGATCACACCTCCCCACTAAAAGACCTTTTGGTCCCCAAAAGGTTACTGACCAGTCAACAAGCTCAGGATAGGCCACCCGGCTTGTCCTTTGTCTTTGAACTCTGTCCTGTGCACCTATCTCATCAAGATCAATTGTAACACATTGATCATGACAACTGACAGTATATTGTTAGCCATTTGAACCCTGTTACATCTTACTGAAGCCACTATCATCCATGTAGAAAACATTACTAATGAAAACATCAAAAAGACGACTGCAAATGAGCTGATATACTTGAAATATTTGCA
>ML778049.1:210233-253476 GCA_009831015.1 Picea engelmannii | reverse complement strand
GCAGTATACCTCCATCTGCCTGATCCAATTGTCAAGTTTTTCTGCATTTACTTCACCATCATATATGGGCAACTCAAATTTAACATCAAGTTTTAACAATGGCATTTCATTCTTATTCTTATGAACATTTTTCTTTCCATTAGTTTTAGAACTTGAACTTGAAGAAGAAGGAGAAGAAGGAGGTGTTGATGGAGGTGAAGGAGGAATCTGAGGATGATTCTCTTCCTCTTCACTTTTTCCCTTTGAAGATTCACCCAAAACTAGTCTCTTTCGTTCCAGGTAATCCTCGTACAAAACTTTCACCATCTTCGACATAGCAAGGAATGTTTTTCGGAACTCTTTCTCATCTTGAGAAATACCTTTTTTCGATGCCATCTTCTCGCTGTGAGAAGCTCTCTTTCTCAATCCAATTAATGGATTCTCTGCAACAAGCTCGCCTTCACCACGTTGTATCTTTTCCCTGGTTAACATGCAAAACTCAAATCCAAACATCAACTAGCTCTGATACCACTTGATCCGTAGGATCTTTTAATGACTATGGTTGAGTTTTAATTTTCCATGCGTTAATTAACCATTTAAGAAGCTTATTGAAAGAATGAGGAAAGAAAAGGAATTATGACAGCCATATACACATATGCAGATCTGAAATGAAGTAATAAATAGCAAACCATAACACAAGGATTGATAACAGAGTTCGACACAACTTTGCCTACGTCTTCGGGCCTTTGTCTCTGTGGGGGAGGCTTCTTTATTTCTGTTCAAAAGCTCAAAAGTACATCACAGCAGTGCCAATTGGCTACAAGACTGATCTGGTCATGTTCTTCCAGATCTCTATAACCCTACAAAGAAAATGGCACGCAAAACGGGTGTTCGGAGCTCCCATAAATGGCCCGCAAGTGTCTGCTCCTCAATAGCTTCCCTACATAAAATTGGCTTTGGCTTGGCTTCCCTTCAGCATAACTCTGCTCTGAATGTCCTTTATGGCTTCAAACAAGCCTGATTTTTATAGATCTGAAGTTGGTTATCCATCCCCAACTTCCTCCCAAAATTTGGGCTCCAAAAATAACCAATATCTCCCAAAAATGGAGAAAATCCCTTATTAACAGGATTAATATCAAATAAAATCCCAAAACTTAATACAAAAACCCACTTTTCATGAATAATAGGGCGTAGCCCCCAAACTTCTGTGCCCTGGTCATATGGGAGGCATCCATGTGGTCGGGCGCTCCACTGGTTCTGCGTTGGCCCCTCTTGCTGGCTCCTGGTCATCGGGCGTGGTCATAGGATCTCGGGCTAGCCCCATAACCCCCGCGCCCTGTTTTGGATTGAAGCTTGGATCACATGGAACCGCCCGTGAATCGGGGGCCAGGCCCTATCCACCAACTCTCGTGGTCGTGGTCGTATGTCAGTGTCGAGGGCTAGGGCTAAGCCCCAGCCCTTTCCCCCGTCCGAATGTCAATGCAATTAAATTCAAATAAATACTTTGGCATATAGTTAATAAGAAATACTAGTGGCCCGGGTGGTTAGCCCGGTCCTGCTAGTCCATTGCCTGGAGGAGAGGTCGGGGGTTCGACCTCGGTAAAGACCATAAACTTTTACATAAACCGGACAGCCAACCACAGGGTGCCACGTGGCAGCCCATGACTGGGCCACATGGCATCCCATGACTGGGCCACATGGCACCTCAACAACCAATAGAAGAATGCCACACATCAAATGCCAGATGGTCCACGTGTATGCCACGTTCCCTGCCACCGTACCTGCCCAGTCACCTGCTGATGTCATCCCGTGCCACATGTCACCCTTACAATGGTGACACGTGTCACCCATAGATTGGTCCAACTGTACCTTTCATACTCCATCACCTGCCATGTGTCATCACCAGAAGCTGCCATGTCATCTGTACGGTCGTACAACATGTACAGTCAGCATGCCATGTGGCACTGTACGAACTGTACAGTCATCCCCTTTTTTTGCTTATTTGGTTTTTCGGACAGAACGCGATATCTTTCGCATACGAAGCCCGTTTGATGAAGTAAATATATGGTCGGAATCAGGAAGACAAGCCGAACGCACTGGCGATGGTTTCGTCAGATTCCGAGCACTTTCATTTTTGAGCCTTTTTGAGCCCTTTCAGGCTTTTGGATCCGATTCTGGATCATTACTCCACCTAGGATTTTTGATGGATACAAACTGTTGGAATGTTACTTGAGCCCTGAATGTCTCACTAAGGGTTTGATATTCCTCATCACAATATATGATCTCCTCTACAAAATACATTTCTCCTCTATATCATCATTGTTTATCATAGGTTGGCAAAGGACTTTCTCTCTAATACCACTATAATGTTCCCAAACATATTTTCTTGGAACATGTTAAGTTTTATGGTTTTCTAGTTGTGGTATTTTGTCAAACACTTTGTTGATTTTAGTCTTCTTGAGTTGCGTTGGGGTTTATGATGATGAATTATATTTTATTTGAAAAAAATAAATGATATATATATATATATATATATATAGCAATGACATATAATCAACAAGATGCAATACAATTAACACAATAAATAGACACAAATACCTCAAATATAATTTTATTTAGATATATGTTGTCCTCATACAAAGTATAGCATATTTGGAATACACATAGAAGAATGATGCATGTGGTTGATAGTGCCTCGAAAATACAATAGAGTAGTGAAGATATGAACTCCTAAGAGTCCTCTAAGATGAATACAAGAGATCTCTAAGATATGACCCTTTCCCTTAGTTGTAGATGATGTCTTCTCTAGCATAATGCGCCCTCACTGGCTGTAACAAAGCCAATAATTTGACCTACAATAAGATAAACTCTAAACCATTGAAACCAACTTCCAAAATGTAGATCAGGGGATAGAAAACCCCTATGATGAATATCCAATTTGTTGATAGTGATCTCCCACTCCAAGTCACTAGATCCACTAAGAACAGTTTTCCCTACTTCTCAGGAATTACACCCAACTCCACAAATAAATAAATATGAACTCTAAACTCCCAAGAGAAGATGAAAACCTATAGATATGAATATGTATGGTCATGGAAAGTGATCAATTGTAAGTTTCATGTAGATATGAAACCTCCCAATCAATGGCTCTAAATATAAGTGTGCTATCCTCGGGAATTTCGCCCCACTGAGAGCAATGGTGAATATGACATGAGAAACCTCCACAAAATAGTGAGAAAAGTCGCCCTGGTGATAGCTAACACCTCTGAAGTGAGATCTCTCTCAGATCCAATGTCTAAAGTCCTCCACGAACTCCTCTCTCGTGAATAGTGCACCCTAGCTCTACAAAAAGACTACAAAACTACGCCCTGCTTCCACAACTGCTTCTGAAACTGAATAGAACCTGAGCTAGAATGGTGAGGGAGGAATATTTCACCTCCTTGGCCAAGCTTGGATCAGGAAAGGTGGAATATTTCACCACCAAGCTGATCTCTAGGGTTTGTTCAGTAAAAACCCTCAAAACCCCCAAGTATCATGGGATCTCTAGCAAGAAGCCAGACATCAAAATGATAATCAACATAATGGGAGAATAGAAGCCCCTATCTCTCTTTTATACTCCTATTCACCTTTTCTCCCCAAGTGAATTTTAATTTAAGTTTTAATATTTCTTCATAAAATCACTTTATCAATTAATTAACCTTTTTTTCCTATTAAAAGTGATTAATTTTCCCTTGTGGCTTCTTCAGCCACTGGAAGTCACTTTTCATCAACTTATCCTGTAGAGATTTTCTTCCCGATTCTGATGAGATATTACACTAAGGGGTTTCTTCAAGTATTATGCCCAAAATGACCTCCTTAGTGAATTTAATTAAAATATGCTCCATAATAACTCAAAATTACGGAAATCATCGGAATGCAACGAAACCAAAGACATGTTGTGCAGAATGGATCATGATGATGAATAAAGGTAAATAAATCAATTTGGGCCTCACAAAAATCCTCCAAACCCTTTGATCTCTCTGATGTTTCAGTCTCACCCCTCTGACCTGGTGTGGACTCAAACCTCCTAAAGTGAATCTCACTGCATAATAAGGGAATCCAAAAATGGGAACATTACAAATATATTGATAAAGAGTTAAATTTTGTGACATTTTACGGGCCATATCACAAAACAAAGGACCATTAGCTAAAGATTTTTAACAACACTAGTTTTGGAGCTCAATTAGTGGGTGGAGAATATGTAAACCTCATGCTATGGAGATTGTGAGATATAGGGGAATGAAGGGAGACTTGATATGTTGGAAGGACTCTTCCAACATCTCTTTGAAAAAAAAAAGTATATGTAGAGCCAATAGATCTAAAGCCTACACGGAGAAACAAATGAGCATGCATAATAGACATAATTAAGGTATTGGACATATTTATTTTATCATATGAGATTTTGATATAAGTAGGGAAGTTTAGAGCATGGGTTGAGGTTGAAGGGACCTCATATCATCTCCCCATTCTTGTCCAATTGGAATATGTTTCTAGATAACTTCCATCACCCTTCACATTTAATGTCTTCTGGTTGGATAATGAAGAATATATAGATATGGTCATAAATGAATGAAATCACTATGATCTGTGCTTAGGAGATTATGTAATGATAGCCTTCTAAAATAATCTAAAATGAATCAAATCACTTACCAAAGAGTGGGTTGAAAACCATAATGTTTAAATAAAGATCAAGTTGGAGGAGGTAGAGGATAAGATATATTCTTTATATGATAACTTTAATGTGAGAATATTATCTTAAAAACACTTTAGATTAAACTAGAAAAGGAGAAAGGAGAAAGGAAGAAACTATTGTCATATGACTAGTCTTATCGGAGGCATACAAGCATATTCATATGGATCAAGTAGGGTGATGAAAACACTAATTTTTTTCATAGGTACACTCGAAGGCCAATAACACTATCTATGTAATACATGAAAAAAATGTGAATGTACACATAGGGCGTGATAGAATTGTGAGGACTACCTTAGATCACTACAAGAAAATATAGAAGACCCTAGTTAGACACAAGTAGAAGAAGAATAAATAAAATATGTTCTAAATTATTTTATGAAGGACAATGCTCTTAAAATAGATGGATAACCCATGAAGTTCTTTAGAAGATTTTATGAGGAGTTAGGGAAGGATATGTTATCCATGGTAGAGGAATCTAGGAGGCATGGGAATATTTATCGTCCCCTCAATTTTTATTTTGTGAAAAACATACCCAAAATGTGTAATCCTCCTACCTTTGAGTCTTTTAGACCCATGTCAATATGCAACTGCTTATACAAGATTATTAAAAATTTATCTCAAGATGATTAAAATCAATCTTCTCCTAAGTCATCCGGGAAATAGTTTGGATTCCTAGAAGGAATATTGATAGTTAATGCAGTAGGGTTGGCTCAAGGAACATTGCACTCCATGAATTGTTTTTCTACTTTCATCATTAATTATAATTTTTGAAGGCATATGATAGGGTAGAGTAGAAATTCATGAGAATTATTATGATGCATATTGAATTTAATTTAAATGTTATAAATTTGATTGAAGCATGTTGTTTCTTTGTGTCTTATGTCCTCTTGATACATGAAGAAATAACCCAACTCTTTAAGCCTTCCAGGGGTCTAAGACAATGGTGCATGTATCTCTGCTTTTATTTCTTTTGGTCGTTGATGGTTTGATAAGTTGTTGATCTATTTTCCTATCAAGGGAAAATAACCAACATTGAGAGTTTATCTTGTTCCCCAAAACATTTTCTCTCAATGTTGGTTCCTTTCCCTTGATAGGAAAAGAGATCAACATTTTTGGTGACTCCACTAGGGAAATGAGATTCATATTGGGGAACGAGATTCATACCGGGGAGAAAGATACATTATCAAGAATTATGATACTTTTCTTTAGGGTAAAAAATAACCCAATTCTTTAACCCTTCCAGGGGTCTAAGGCAAGGGTGTGTGTGTCTCCACTTCTATTTATTTTGGTTGTTGATGGTTTGAGAAGTTGTTAATCTCTTTTCCTGTCAAGGGAAAAAATCCAACATTGAGAGTCTTTCTTGTTCCCCTCAAGATTTTCTCTAAATGTTGGTTCTTTTCCCTTAACAAGAAAAGAGATCAACATTTTTTGTGACTTCACTTGGAAAACGAGATTCATGTTGGGGAATGCGATTCATACTTAGGAGAAATACTCATTTTCAAGAAATCTGATACTTTTATGGCTCCAATTGTGGGACAATGACCCCCTGTGGGTTGTTGAGAACACCATACCAAGACTAGATGCCTTATCCATTGGGATATGGACTCATCCCCAAGCCATTATATCGATCCAACAAATGTTTATTAGGAAAACTTTACTAAAAGAACAAAATTATATACATGAGAAAATAAAATCTACCTATCCTAACCTACTTGGAGAGAAGGGATACTTTCAAGTGTAATTAGACTTTCAATGTAACCATGTACATAACCAACTCATCTGATTACTCCCAACCATGATTGAGAGTGTTGTTTCATTGGCCATGTTCTGGAGACATTCTCCCATCATACAATGACCATGCTGCCATGGTGAGGCTAAATAATAAATTGTTGTTGAACATTTGTGGAGTACTATAGAGTTGTGTTTTGTTGTTCACTAATAATCTCATTGTCTTCAAAAATAAAATATACCACCCATGGAACCTCTTGTTGCAATTGCCTTTTTTCTTTTGATGTTGGTAATATTTCTTCTTCATTAAACTTTATTCCATACGAGAAATCAATAGCTTGAAAGTTTAATGTAAAGTGATAACTTTTATCATCGTTTTTGTTGATTTTGTGTTGACATGCCTCTTTCACCATGACCATATTGAATGAAATCTTCATTTACATATAGTGGAGGTTCTTCAAATCCGTCCTTAAACTTATTGTCAATGTTACTCTCAGATTGAGCATATGGGAGGTCAAAATTTCCCTCCCATGGAACATGTAGAGGTTGATTTTATTCTTGAATTGAGACATTAGGGTTCTCACTTTAAGCTTCATGAACATAATTTGATGTAGATAAATTTTCACATCTTTCATAGGATTTCTCTTCTAAATCCTTTTCTCCATGTTCTGGTAACCGTATTGGAAGGTTTAAGAGATCAACATCGCTTTCATGAATATTTTCTTCAATGACTTGAGCTTGTTGCATCAACCTTTCCAGCTTCACATTCCTTCTTGCTTCAATAAAAATTTCAGATTCACATGCAAAGCATTTTCATAGCAGCCAAAAATGATGAAATCGTTTGGAAACATTTCTTGAGGAATCTCATGAAAGACTTTCATAAATATGGAAGTAAAATATTTGATTGTCTCTTTTTCATTGATCTGGATTTGAACAAACTTCAAGAAACAATAATATGGATATATCCTTGGGAAATATTTCTCGACAAATAAATTTTCTAACATGTCCCAACTAGTGATGGTTCCGGGCAGCAATGAATAAAACCATTCACTAACATTTCCTTTTAGAGTTAAGAATAACAATCAACATGCAACACCATATTCAACCACATTATAAATATCATAGACACTATCAAATTTAACCAAATGCTTCTTTGCATCCTCTAAATCATTTCCAAAGAACATGGGAAACTTGTCCATGGTAATAGTTGGCAAGGTATGAACCTCTCCTTGCAAATTGAGGAGACCTTTGTGCAACCATTTCTTTCTTTGATAATCTTCTCCCTTTGCTGTAACTTGAACAACTTTTGTTGGGATTGGTGGGGAAGGCTCAATATCATCACAACATGAAAGAAACTCTTTGGTATACAAAGATAATAAGTGTAAAAAACCAAATTCAAGAGACAATGAGATAAAAGATGCAAATCAAACCCTTGTATTAGTCGAATATTCAAAATAAAGAAATCAATATTCACTTGCCTCTTAAAGTGGGGAGACCTTTCACTGAAAAAAGTTCCAAATACAACAATACTTGACGAAACAAATTGTAGATTCCTAGCTCTTTAAATACGTACTCAAATAGAAAAATCATAACTACTTATGGTCCATGATTGATGAGTATTAACTACCTAGTGGGCCTTATTTAATAAAGAGGACCCGTTTACATCAAATAACTATTCACTCATATCTAATGGACCTTATTCAAAGAAGATGGTCACATACATTAGTTAAGTAACTCCTAGATAGCCTAAAGTAGGAAGGTTAGCATAACACCCTAACAATAAAACATTATAATGAAATTGAATTATTGTTGACATTTAAAAAAAAACTCAAGGGGAGAGAGACCCTAGGATCTAAATAACATGAGTTGACATCCTCACAAAAGCTTTGGGGAGAGGGAAATTTGAGCCTTTCAGAGATAATCTTCGGGTGGTGAGGAACACTTTCCTCGGTAAGAGGGAGTGTTGAATTAAATTAATAAAGTACCAAGGACAAGTGTTTCTCATCACTTAGGCACCTAAGGGTGAGAAAGTGTCCAATGTGGTCCCTAGTGCATTAATTTCATGAGATATGAAATTAAATGAGACATTTTGAAAGTGAAATGAAATGGGTGAGTGAAAAGTCATTTCATCTCAGCCATTCATCTAATCTATCCTCGATCGTTAGATTAGATGTCTCTTCACCTTCCTGCATGAGGTCAAATTAGGTAAAGGGCGCCCCATTCACTTGGTAGTCTTCTTGATGTGATTTCGAGAGAGCAAGCAAAGAGGAGTCAAGTTGAGCAGAGAAACAACGAATTGTAGCAAGTGTTACAGGGAGTAGCAGTAGTGATATAGAGAGTTGCAACAGTGTTACAACGAGTTGCAATAGTGTTACAACGAGTTGCAACAGTGTTACAATGAGTAGCAGCAGAGTAACAATGAGTAGCAACAAGGAGAAAGTTGACACATAATTCGAAGAGGACAGTACAATGAGTATTGGGTCGTACCATACAAATTTTGGGCAGGTCTTACAACATAAAGTTGGCACAGAAATTGAGGAGGTTAGCTGCAAATTTTTCTAGGCATGTTTGGCATAGAAATCGAGGCACTCAACTACCATTAATTTATGGAAAATAGCAACAGTTGACAGTAATGATTTTTGAGACAGTAGTACCACAATAAATGCAGTGATAGTCATACACAATACATATTTCTTTGCACAAAAATCGAGGAGTTGTTTAGCACACATGTTGAGGTTGTGTGTGGGCACATAAATAGAGATAAGTTTGTGTATTAATTTCTGAAGAAGACTGTTGTAAGAAATTCTTTCTCAGATCTCTGAAAATAATAAAAAATCCCCTCTCTCACTGGTTTTCCCCTTGTGGGTTATTCCAGGGTCGAAGTTAGACAAAATCTCGGAGTATAAATTTTTTGGGTGTGTTTATTTCTATGTTTTTGTTGTGGCATACTTCATGTGTTTTTTGTTCATGAGCATTTAATTTCCTGCTAACTAATTTGCATCCTAAATTTGAAATGTGGGTTGGGCATTAAACTATGTGTCTCATTGAGACTTGAAACTGGATTGGGGTCTGAAATTTCTACATGTTAACATCTAAAAAGTGTTCACTTGTGACATTTGCACAAGTTCATCAAAATACGCCATCAAATAACATGTTTTTCACCCATTTCACCACATTATTCACCTCCACTAGACCTCTAAAAACATTTGAAGCAAACATGGATTTGGACCCATTAGGGATAACACACTTTTTATCCCTAATAAGTGTGTTGGCTAGCGTAGAAAGTGTCCCCAAAACTTGCATTGGCCCATAAAAACTACAATTTTGACTATTTTTGGTTGGAATTTCTAGAAAATGAAAGTAGTTATCAGTAGATGCTTTAAACGCTAATTGTTATTCTTAGCCTTGATTTGTTCAATTAACCATTATTTTTTATGACCATGTCAAGGTGATTAACCACTACTTTTCTTATAAGTAAAGGCTTGAGGTCTCTCCATTCATTATCCATCCACATATAGTAGGTATATGTTGCTAAAATTGCTCCAAAAATCTTGAGGACTCCATCGTCTTGATAGTATTTTTAGAACTCTATGTTATTTGCAACCAATGAGAGGGGATCAACATATACTGTGAAAGGCAAAGGAATCTCCCAAGGAGGAAACCCGACAGCCACTTCTTCAACATATTTTTCTCCACATGTGACATTGTATATACTGTCCATTAGATATGAAGTAATTATTTACAATCTTTAAATCAGTCTATTCATTTATATGGATATATTAGGGCCTAAACTAGGGAAAATCTCTTTTGAAATGTAATTTTTCATGTTTGACTCTATCTAAGTAAGAACCCTTAGATTAGAAAAATTGTACACCTTTGCTACAATTTTCTACCAACGGATTGACAACTCCACTAAGGGTTTTCATCAATAATATGATCGATGAAAAGACATCAGGTAATTGTCTTTTGGACAAGCTCTAAGGTTCTATCCTTCATGGATGGGTTCTCAAGATATAACCAAATCTAAATCTGAATCTGGCCTCAAGACCAATACAAAATTTCCTTCTCCACTACATGGGGTACCTTTGCGTATAAGGTTATGCCATTTTAGTTAAAGAATGTTGATGCCATTTCCCATCATGCCATGTTATATTGTTTTCATGACTTGGTTCACCTTGTCTTGGCCTATCTCGACGATCTCACTGCTCCTTCAAATAAAAGGTCACAACACTTAGAATATAACATTGTGCATTCATATCTAATCAAGCATGCGTACTCATATGTAAATAAAGATTGGCACTCCATGTTTAAAGTCATATTTTCGTAACAAAAACTACTTCCATAGTGCATATGTATATGTCCATGTATATAAAACGTCAAAACATCATAATAGTTTTGCATATGTTTATAGTCCACTACTCTAATTGTTTAGATGGAGGCTCACGAGCTAATGGAACCATGCCCCCACTAGAGAGATCATGGACAACCTAACTTTCCATTGTTGGTCTCTATAGAAGTGGGCACCAATCAGGTGGTGCCCCTATACACGTTGTTGCATAAGCATCATCTAACTTGTGCCACCCATGTTCTGATAGTCCGGTAAATAGTAGGGAAAACCTCTTTCTTCGATCCTCCGAGAGTTGGTTACTATCCAGTCTCAGCCTAGACCCCGATGACCCAGGATCAACAAACTCTACTCACGTATAATGATAGGCGGTATGCCCTGTCGACATCATCCTCACAGGAGGGGTAACTCTAGATCGTCTTGATAATTCATCCCTTATCATCCCCTCGTAGGGATAGTCCTCAATATGTAGTGAGAATTGATCACAATGAGCAAATAAATTTGTCCAAATCATTCAAAATTTTATTTTTTTAAATATTAAATTATTTACAGTTAAAAATAATATGTTAATTTAGAACTTTAATTTTTTTAAACTGATATGTAAATTATACTAGTGACATAGGTTTAAAGGGTTTAAATTCTTTTAACATTATTGAGAAGGTTAATTTCGAAAATTTAGACAATTCCAAAATTTGATAAGACAATTCCACAATATGATAAGTTACCTAAGCTACATGATCAAAGGGTTATAGCATAAGGAGTGGTTCATCATACATCTTGAGGTTAGGTCAAAAGTATTAAAGGTAAAGTTTCATAAACAAAATTTCCAACAAGGAAATGGAACTCTGACTTCCAACATAATTCCAACCAATGTAACTCTGACTTCCAATATAATTCCAACCATATTTAAAAACAATTTTCATCGTCAGACTAACTATCTTCTCCAACGTGGAGGAGATAACCCTGTCCATATTCAGTACGCTTACAGCATATATAGTCGAGCATGTCATGTTGATGCAAACAAAATTTACTACATTTGTGTTATAGTGCTCATATAACCTTGCTAAACACAACTACACAAGACCTTGGTTAGACACAAGTAGAAGAGGAATAAATAAAAGATGTTCTAAACTATTTTACAAAGGACAATGCTCTTAAAATAGATGGATAACCCATGAAGTTCTTTAGAAGATTTTATGAGGAGTTAGGGAAGGATATGTTATCCATGGTAGAGGAATCTAGGAGGCATGGGAATATTTACCGTCCCCTCAATTTTTATTTTGTGAAAAACATACCCAAAATGGCTAATCCTCCTACCTTTGAGTCTTCTAGACCCATGTCAATATGCAACTGCTTATACAAGATTATTAAAAATTTATCTCAAGATGATTAAAATCCATCTGGTCCTAAGTCATCTTAGGGAAATAATTTGCATTCCTAGAAGGAATATTGATATTTAATGGAGTAGGGTTGGCTCAAGGAACATTGCACTCCGTGATTTTTTTTTCTACTTTCATCATTAATTATAATTTTCGAAGGCATATGATAGGGTAGAGTAGAAATTCATGAGAATTATTATGATGCATATTGAATTTAATTTAAATGTTATAAATTTGATTGAAGCATGTTGTTCTTTTGTGTCTTACGTCCTCTTGATACATGAAGAAATAACCCAACTCTTTAAGCCTTCCAGGGGTCTAAGACAATGGTGCATGTATCTTTGCTTCTATTTCTTTTGGTTGTTGATGGTTTGAGAAGTTGTTGATCTCTTTTCCCGTCAAGGGAAAATAACCAACATTGAGAATATTTCTTGTTCCCCAAAACGTTTTCTCTCAATGTTGGTTCTTTTCCCTTGATAGGAAAAGAGATCAACATTTTTGGTGACTCCACTAGGGAAATGAGATTCATATTGGGGAACGAGATTCATACCGGGGAGAAAGATTCATTATCAAGAATTATGATACTTTTCTTTAGGGTTAAAAATAACCCAACTCTTTAATCCTTCCAGGGGTGTAAGTCAAGGGTGCATGTGTCTCCACTTCTATTTCTTTTGGTTGTTGATGGTTTGAAAAGTTGTTAATCTCTTTTCCTGTCAAGGGAAAACATCCAACATTGAGATTCTTTCTTGTTCCCCTCAAAATTTTCTCTAAATGTTGGTTCTTTTCCTTTAACAAGAAAAGAGATCAACATTTTTGGTGACTTCAATTGGAAAACGGGATTCGTGTTGGGGAATGAGATTCATAATTAGGAGAAAGAGTCATTTTCAAGAAATCTGATACTTTTATGGCTCCAATTGTGGGACAACGAACCCCTATGGGTTGTTGAGAACACCAGACCAAGACTAGATGCCTTATCCATTGGGATATGGAGTCATCCCCAAGCCATTATATCGATCCAGCAAATGCTTATTAGGAAAACTTTACTGAAAGCACAAAATTATATACATGAGAAAATAAAAATCTACCTATCCTAACCTACTTGGAGAGAAGGGATACTTTCAAGTGTAATTAGACTTTCAATGTAACCATGTACATAACCAACTCATCTAATTAATCCCAACTATGATTGAGAGCGTTGTTTCATTGGCCACGTTCTAGAGACATTCTCCCATCATACAATGACCATGCTGCCATGGTGAGGCTAAATAATAAATTTTTGTTGAACATTTGTGGAGTACTATAGAGTTGTGTTTTGTTATTCACTAATAATCTCATTGTCTTCAAAAATAAAATATACCACCCATGGAACCTCTTGTTGCAAATGCCCTTTTTCTTTTGATGTTGGTAAGACTTATTCTTCATTAAACTCTATTCCATACAAGAAATCAATAACTTGAAAGTTTAATGTAAAGTGATCACTTTTATCATCGTTTTTGTTGATTTTGTGTTGACATACCTCTTTCATATTTGTATACCAACTGCGGCCATTGAGTACCCACCACCACATTTTCACCATGACCATATTGAATGAAATCTTCATGTACATCTAGTGGAGGTTCCTCAAATCTGTCCTTAAACTTATTGTCAACATTACTCTCAGATTGAGCATATGGGAGGTCAGAATTTCCCTCCCTTGGAACATGTGGAGGATGATGTTATTCTTGAATTGATACATTGGGGTTCTCACTTTAAGCTTCAGGAAGATGATTTGATGTAGATAAATTTTCACATATTTCATAGGATTTCTCTTCTAAATCCTTTTCTCCATGTTTTGGTAACCGTATTGGAAGGTTTAAGAGATCAACATCGCTTTCATGAATATTTTATTCAATGACCTGAGCTTGTTGCATCAACCTTTCCAGCTTCACGTTCTTTCTTGCTTCAATAAAAATTTCAGATTCACATGCAAAGCATTTTCATAGCATCCAAAAATGATGAAATCATTTGGAAACATTTCTTGAGGAATCTCATGAAAGACTTTCATAAATCTGGAAGTAAAATATTTGATTGTCTCTTTCTCATTCATCTAGATTTCAACAAACTTCAAGAAAAAATAATATGGATATATCCTTGGGAGATATTTCTTGACAAATAAATTTTCTAACATGTCCCAACTAGTGATGGTTCCAGGTAGCAATGAATAAAACCATTCACTAGCATTTCCTTTTAGAGTTAAGAATGGAAATCAACATGCAACACCATCTTCAACCACATTATAAATATCATAGACACTATCAAATTTAACCAAATGCTTCTCTGCATGCTCTGAAGCATTTCCGAAGAACATGGGAAACTTGTCCATGGTAATATTTGGCAAGGTATGAACCTCTCCTTGCAAATTAAGGGGACCTCTGTGCAACCGTTTCTTTCTTTGATAATCTTCTCCCTTTACTGTAACTTGAACAACTTTTGTTGGGATTGGTGGGGAAGGTTCAATATCATCACAACATGAAAGAAACTCTTTGGTATACAAAGATAATAAGTGTAGAAAACCAAATTCAAGAGACAATGAGATAAAAGATGCAGATCAAACCCTTGTATTAGTCGAATATTCAAAATAAAGAAAGCAATATTCACTTGCCTCTTAAAGTGGGGAGACCTTTCACTGAACAAAGTTTCAAATACAACAATACTTGACAAAACATTTTGTAGATTCCTAGCTCTTTAAATAGGTACTCAAATAGAAAAATCATAACTACTTGTGGTCCATGATTAATGAGTATCAACCACCTAGTGGGCCATATTTAATAAAGAGGGCCCATTTACATTAAATAACTATTCACTCATATCTAATGGACCTTATTCAAAGAAGATGGTCACATACATTAGTTAAGTAACTCCTAGATAGCCTAAAGTAGGAAGGTTAGCATAACACCCTAACAATAAAACATTATAATGAAATTGAGTTGTTGTTGACATTTAAAAAAAACCTCAAGGGGAAAGAGACCCTAGGATCTAAATAACATGAGTTAGAATTAGAAGCTAAATTTGCACATTTACATTGATTGTAGCAATAAGGTTTGGTTTTGCTCATTTCATGTTTATGTTGCAAGAGTTTTAAGAGGTTGTAATAAGGACTTGAATTGTCATACAAGACTTGTTTCCATATTCCTTATTGTATATGGGAATTTGTATTGCAATTTGCATATTTACAATTGTTATGTGTTTTGAAGACACACAATGTATACATATAATTTAGTCACTGCTCATATCACCAAAGGATATGTCAATGGGACTAGAAAAAATGCAATTGATGGTACTACAATATAAGGGTAGCCCATGCTACCATGAAAACATAACACATAAATAATTTTGTGATTAGTGGATCTTCGTTGTTATTGCACTAATGGGTGTAGCCCATGCTACCATGAAAGCATAACATAACACATAAATAATTTTCTATCATTGGCAAGAATTATTGTGATTAGTGGATCTTCGTTGTTATTGCAGTAATGGGCGTATGTTGTGGATAATGAAATTCATGGTATGATTGGATGAATGCATTCTATGGGCATTGAAAATGGTTTGATTGAATCATTACTTAAATAGGAACATTTCGTCTCCATTCATAGTGACCTTGCACGACCAAGGAATCTCATCATTAGAGAGCACTTTTTTTAATAAAATATAATCACGAGAGCACTAGTTGAATAGAATATAATCAAAATAATCTTGTGGCCTATTTTAATTTTGAAGAGTAATTCGTATAGTCTTGTTTCTCTACCATCTTTATTCTTACTCAATATTTTGGAATTTAATTCTTGTTGGCCCTAGATGCACGACCAAGGAATCTCATCATTAGAGAGCACTTTCTTTAATAAAATATAATCACGAGAGCACTAGTTGAATAGAATATAATCAAAATAATCCTGTGGCCTATTTTAATTTTGAAAAGTAATTCGTATAGTCTTGTTTCTCTACCATCTTTATTCTTACTGAATATTTTGGAATTTAATTCTTGTTGGCCCTAGATTATATTGGCTTCAACTCTTATGCCATTTCATATTATTGACTTCATTGTGTCATATGGTTACTTTATATGCATATTCATTTCCTTGGTAGCATTATGTGAGTTTAGTCCATGACTTGGTTATTGGTATGGAGAGATAATATTATAGGATGAATGATTCTTTAGTGGTTTTGTTTCCATATTTTTGGATCAAAACGTATGGATCTTATTTTTAGAGCACTTTGGTTTTCCTACTTAAACTTATGATTTTTCTCTTCAACTTGTAGTTGTTAAATTTCTCCATTATGTTTTTTTATAACTTGTTTAAATCTTCTACGTACCTATGATGCTTGATATTCACTTCCCACCACTCAATCTTCTCCTCTATGCATTAGTGATTTTTTTATTTTATTTTGAATTCTTAGAATTATGATTTGCACCCATGATCCTTAAGTTTCACTTTCCATTGCTCGATATGTTACTCTCTATACCAATGATTTAATTGCATCTTGAACCCGTAGAATCATGGTTATGAACCTGTAGGACCTGATATGATCCTCAGTTCACCATCAACGAAATATGAGTTGATATGCACCCATATTCTACCTTAGTCTTAAACTCCCACACTTATGAATTTCCTACAACTTGATTTGTTGCATTGTGACTTGCATTTTGGTATTCTGCATTGTGGCTTGCATCTCAATCACTTAAGACCTTGACCTACACCAGATAACTCAATAATCTCTCTAATTTGACTTCAAGGTCTTAATTTTTTTTCTTAAAGGGGATGAAATTAGGTGGGTTTGTCATTGATAATATAACCTGCATGGTAACCTCACGACTTTGAGACATTGAGATCTATATATTTTCCATCATTCCATCCTTAAAAAACAATTAATAGGCTTAAGAAAAACATCAAAAGATTATCCAGTCTATGGCATGCTATGAGTTTGAGTGTTATGTTGAATTAAATTAACAAAGTACCAAGGACAAGTGTTTCTCATCACTTAGGCACCTAGGGGTGAGAAAGTGTCCAATGTGGTCCCTAATGCATTAATTTCATGAGATATGAAATTAAATGAGACTTTATGAAAGTGAAATGAAATGGGTAAGTGAAAAGTCATTTCATCTCATCCATTCATCTAATCTATCCTCCATCATTAGATTAGATGTCTCTTCACCTTCGCTCATGAGGTCGAATTAGGGAAAGGGCGCCCTATTCACTTGGTATTCTTCTTCATGCGATTTGGAGAGAGCAAGAAAAGAGAGAGTTGAGCTGAGAAAGAGTTGCACAGAGCAACAACGAGTTGCAACAAGTGTTACAACAAGTAGCAACAGTGATGCAGAGAGTTGCAACAGTGTTACGGTGAATTTCAATAGTGTTACGAGTAGCAACATAGTAACAACATGTAGCAACAAGGAGAAAGTTGACACAGAATTCGAAGAGGAAGGTACAACTAGTACTAGGCCATACCATATGGATTCTGAGCAAGTCATACAATAGAAAGTTGGCACAAAAATCGAGGAGGTTAGCTGCACATTTTTTTGGGCATGTTTGGCATAGAAATCGAGGAACCCAACTGCCATTAATTTTTGGAAAATAGCAACAGCTGACAGGCATGTTTTTTGAGACAGTTGTACCACAATAAATGCAGTGATAGTCATACACAGTACAAATTTCTTTGCACAAAAATCGAGGAGTTGTTTAGCACACATTTTGAGGTTGTGTGGACACAAAAATCGAGATAAGCATGTGTATTAATTTCTGAAGAAGATTGTTGTAAGAAATTATTTCTCAGAGCTCTGCAAATAAATAAAAAAAGCCCCTCTCTCACTGGTTTTTCCCTTGTGGCTTTTTCCAAGGTCGAAGTTAGACCAAAAATCTCTGAGTATAAATTTTCTAGGTGTGTTTATTTCTGAGTTTTTGTTGTAGCAGACTTCATGTGTTTTTTGTTCATGAAAATTTAATTTTTTGTTAACTAATTTGCAACCTAAATTTGCAAAGTGGGTTGGGCATTAAACTATGTGTCTCATTGAAACTTGAAACTGGGTTGGGGTATGAAATTTCTACATGGTATCAGAGCTTAAGGTGTGAAAGGAGCATAAATATATCAACCACAGATTGTAGGGATTTTGCTGAGAAGAGGAGGTACTTCACCAAGCAGAAAGTTGTGGGCTTGTGTTTCAGTTGAGAGGGTCAATGGCCACTGGTTTGAGGGTTGAGGACAGGTTGGACGGAGTTGCAAATTTCAACTCATGGAAGGAGAGGATTGTGTTTCTTCTGCAGGAGTGTGATTTGTGAGATATTGTGGAGAATTCACAAGTGAATCCCATGACAGTGCCTATGGATGCTACTCTTTTGGCAGCCTACACCAAAAAGAACATAAGTCCAAAAGAATTATCCTTGATTCCATTAAGGACCATGTGATTCCACATGTGACCGAGAAGACCAATGCCTATGAGATGTGGGAATCCTTAACCAAACTACACCAGAATTCCAATGAAAATCGAAAAATGGTATTGAGGGAGAAATTGAAGAGCATTAAAATGACCAAGACTGGAAATGTTGCCACCTATCTTACCAAGATTACTCAGATGAGGGATGAACTTGGTGTTGTTGGTTGTCGCTGACAATGAACTTGTGAGGACTGCTTTGAATGGGGTAACCAAACAATGGGATATCTTTGTTGAGGGCATTATGGCAAGGGAAAATCTTCCCAAGTGGGACCGTCTTTGGGATGTCTTCATTTAGGAGGAAACTCAGAGAGGCTATGTGCATGGGAGTTCATCTACAGGTAATGAAGAGGATAATGTGGCACTTGAAGCTAAAGGCAAAAAAAATTCCAAGAAAGGTTCCAAGGGAGGGAACAAACAAAAAGGTGAAGGGAAGAAAGACATGAGCAAAGTCAAGTGATTTGCATGTCACAAGTTTGAACACTATGTTGGACAATGTCCTAACAAGAAGAAGAAGCAGGTTGCAACTTCACCTGATGTGGAGGATTTTTCCCACAGGTTTGAGAAGGACTATTCATTGTTAGTGTGTCTTTCCTCTAGAGTATCATCTACTGGTATTTGGTACATTGATAGCGGTGCCTCCCGCCATATGAAAGGTGTTAGTGAGTACTTCACTAATCTTACATATATTGGAGATCTTGAGGTGGTGCTTGGAGATGATTCAGTGGTCAAGGTAGTTGGTAGTGGGACAATATCATTTCAGAGGGAGTCTCTACCTCCCATGTTGAGGGATTTCCTATATGTTTCAGGCTTGAAGAAGAACTTGGTGTTAGTTTCCACTATTGAGGATAGGGGATATTGTTAAAATAATAGATGTGCTCATTTTCACCGTAGACAATATCACTATATTGCCACCCAACCATATTCACAAGGCCACCCCGAGCACTTTAACCTTGATAGATAGAATAATTCTGAAAGCAAACACTATAACCAATAGCCAACCAAGGTAGCGTACCTCTCTCCAAAGATAGTGCATCAAGAAGAGATTCCAAACCATAAACCAAAGACCAAGTCACCACTGCAGAAGCTGCAACTCTCCTCCAGTCATGCACATCACTAGTCCGTATGAAGTCGTGAGAGTGAGTGAGTTCAAATGAGCTCAAGCGCCCTCTATTTATAGTGCTTCAAGTCACCTAACTGGGCCAACTTCTCTTCCTGGAGGCTAATAACTTAATATTAGATTTTCTCTTGAGTTGACTTGTATTCTAGGATTCTTATCCAATCGTTTAGGGTTTCTCTAGAGTCCCGAAATATTCTAGTCACCTCAAAGGTTACACATGGAGGTTAATATGTCCCACAGCTACCGTAACATCAACACTCCATCCTAGCTAGGGACGTATTATTGGTAATGGTCTTGAGCACAAACAAACCATTCTGTTGGTAGCATCATCATAGCCACACAGGCTATCTCATGATCACGCAGATCAAATCACGAGCACCATCATCACTATCCATCTAGTTGGAAATCATTTCCAACACTAGCGATAGTCTCCATGGCAATCAGATACAATGCCATCCAATAGAACACAACTGTGTCTATCCATAGTAGTACACAACTATTTTCTAGTGGTACACAACCACTCCTAGTAGCACATGGCTACTAACCAGTGACACACAATCACTACCAGTGGAACACATCCACCATAAAAACATACAATTATTGTTCAGAGACATACAGTCTCCACAAAAATCAAATCATATCATTTGATATCATCCTACATCAACAATGTTATCAACTGTATCACCTCTAATTCGTACTAGCATGATGTGAATGCATCATATCTAAGTTGTACTAGCGTGATCTAGAGTATCATCTACATCATCTTTAAGTCGTACTAGCATGACATATCTAGCATGATGCCAATGCCTCATATCTAAGTTGTATCTTACCTCTAAGATGTAGATTAGTGCCTCATTGTGTCATATCTAAGTTGTATGATCATCTCTAAGCCATACTAGCATGACATATCTAGCATGATGCCAATGCATCATATCTAAGTTGTATGCCACCTCTAAGTTGTACTCGCATGATCATATCTAGCATGACATGAGCCCCTTGCATAATCTCTAATTTGTATGGTCATATCTAAGCCGTACTAGCATGACATATCTGGCATGATGTCAATACATCATATATAAGTTGTATGTCACATCTAAGCTATACTTGCATGGCCATATCATCTCTAAGTTGTACTATCATGACATATCTGGCACGATGTCAATACATCACATCTAAATTGTATGCCACCTCTAAGTTGTACTAGCACGATGCTCATTAGGCCACTCTATCAACAAATCCAACCATCTGTATCATATCTGAGTTGTACTAGCATGATCATATCTATCATGATGCAAGCATCATCTCTAAGCTGTATAAACATCTCTAAGATTTAATAGAATGATACAAATCTGCAACTCACTGACAGTCCATGATGCCACATATCAGTGCTCCCTGCCAATTGAGGAAGTCATCTCCTCCCTTTCAACCAAGGGAACAATCTCCATGAGCCCCAACTTGTCCCTCAAGTATGCAAACTTTATCTTGGACAAAGACTTCGTCAAAATATTTGTAGTCTGCTCATCAGTGGAGATATACTGGAGAACCACTTCTCCCCTCTGGAATTTATCACAGAGAAAATAATACTTGATCTCAATGTGCTTCAACCTGTCATGGAACATCAGGCTCTTTGAGAGCTTTACACAACTCTGGTTATCACAATATATCAAGTTCGAATCCAAGACCTGATCAAACAGTCCAGAAACCAACTTACGGAGCCACACTGCTTCCGTACAAGCATCACAAGCTGCAATATACTCAATGTCTACAGTGTTGAGTGCAACAGACTTCCGTTTCTGCTAGCCCACGATATCATAGCAGATCCCAAATTGAAACACATACTAGAAGTACTCTTTCTGTCCTCTGCACTCCCTTCCCAATCTGAATCGGTAAATCCATGCAGTTGTACATCATTGTTTGAGGCATATATCAAACCATAAGTTATCGTCCCACAAAGATATCTCAAGATATGCTTTGCATCTATCCAATGGTCTTGTCTAGGTTCCACTTGGAATTGGCTCAACATGTTTACAACAAAGCAAATGTCTGGCCTAGTATTCACCAAATACATCAATGAGCCAATCAACTGTTGGTACAGGGACGAGTCTACTGGATCAGAATCAGAGTCTCTCAACTTCCTCAAATCTGTTACCATGGGAGTTTCCATGGATTTGCAATCCATCATCCCAAACTTCTTAAGGATATTTAAAACATACTTCCCTTGTCCTAAAAAGACTTCACCATGCTTCTGCCATACTTATAATCCCAAGTAATAGTGCATGAGACCAAGATCTTTCATATCAAATTCAATGGCTAGCTCCTTCTTACACTGAATAATGAGAGGCTCTGCACCTGTCAGGAACAAATCATCAACATATAATAGTGGAATCATAGGTGCATTATTCACAACTTTGTAATAGAGATTTGGATCAGCATAACTCTTGGAAAATCCAAGTCTTGTCAAGTAGCTATCAATATATGCATACCAAACTCTTGGAGCTTTCTTGAGACCATACAAGGCCTTATTCAATCTGCATACATGGGTTTCTCTTAGGTGTACCTCAAAATATTGAGGTTTCTCTATATATACCTCTTCCTCAATTAATCCATTGAGAAAGGCAGTCTTTACATCCATCTAATGTAAACTCAAACCCTGATCCAGAATCGGATCTAGGAGACTTCCCAGGTCTAGAAAAGGCTCAAAATGAAAGTTCTCAGAATTGGATGAAACCAATTCCATTGCGACCGGCTCGTCGCGCTGATTCCGACCATATATTTACTTCCTCAAACGGACGTCGTATGCGAGAGTTATCGCACTCTGATCGTTTTGCCAAACAGGCAAAAGGTCAAACAACTCAATTGTAAAAAAATCAACGCTGACGTCAGCATGAAGTCATCATGCTGACATGGCAGCGTGACATGTGGCAGAGGCACAGTGGGCAGGTCATACAGCTGATGTGGACCAACCCGAAGGTGACACATGTCACCACTGGAAGGGTGACATGTGGCACGCTCGTACAAGTGCCACATGGCCCTACTGTACAGTGACACGTGGTAGGTACGGACGTTGATCGGGAAGACAAGTGGCAGGTACGATTGTTGACTGGGCAGTAGAGGTGGTCCAATCACGAACTGACACTTGGCATGGGAAATCAACAAATAGAGGGGTGCCACATGGCACCCATTGGTTAGCTCGTTGGTTGTGTACAAAATTGTTGGAGTTAGCAAGAATTGAACCCAAGACATCTTCACCAAGCGCAACGCTTTCACAAAGGCCTGAATACAACTGAGCCAAATTAGAGCTTGTTTAATATAACCCACTATATATTATTTAAAGTGCAATATATGTGTAATGGGTGGAAGGGGGGGTTGGGGCTAAGTCCCAGCCCACGGATTTTCCATGCTATTATAACCACAGCTAATAGGGGCGTGGGTACCATATATCCAACCACTAGCGCATTTTTTAGGCACCCTCCACCATACAAATCGGGAGCTGGAACCAAAGGTTAGGTGTGCACCCTAAGGGGGCGGTCTCATGCATTTGCGCCACATGACCACAGACTTTGGGAAAGGGGCCAACGCACGACCCTTTGGGTTGGCGCTTGGCCACATGTCTCTCCATATGACCGAGTTTAGGGGCGCGCACCGGACAAAGGGAGCTTAGCCCATAATATTTGCAAAATGTGGGTTTTCTACCTTGGTTTATAGATTTTATTTTGATTTTTGGCCTGTTAACAGAGGATTTTGCCCATTATTGGGGGATATTGGGACCTTTTTGAGGCCAGATCTTGGGAGGAAGTTGGGGGATGATAACCAACTTCAAATCTATATAAACCAGGCCTTCTTAAGGCCATGGGAGGACAGTCAGAGCAGAGTTATGCTGAAGGAAAGCCAAGCCAAAGCCATTTTTATACAGGGAAGTTGTTGAGGAGCGCACCTTTGTGGGCCATTTCTGGGAGCTCCGGTCATCCAATTTGAGTGTCATTTCTTCTGTTGGGTTCTAGAGATCTGGGAGAACAAGACTAGATCAATTTTGTAGCCTTTGACACTACTGTGATGTACTTATTGAGCTTTGAACATAAATAAAAAATCCTCACCCCCTAAACAAAGGCCTGAAGACGTAGGCGAGATTGTCGAACTCTGTTATCACATTGGTGTTACAGTTTGATGTTGTTTATTGCTTCATTTCAGTTTTGTACATGTTTATATGGCTGTGATATATTCTCATATCTTCTTCCTCTTTCATTAAGCTTCCTAATTGGTTAATCAACACATGGATAATAACTCAACCATAGTCATTTAAAAGATATTTTCGGATCAAACCCATTGATGTTGTTAGAGATATGATGGCTCCAATAGATGTATATATGGAAACCGGAGAAAACGTCTAATCATAATATTCTCCCTCCTGCTGAGAGAATCCTCTAGCCACAAATATCGCCTTGTATTTGTCAATACTTCCATCTACAACATGATTTATCTTATAAACCCACTTTGAAGTGACTAAGGACTTCTCTTTAGGTTTAAGCACAACTTCCCATACATCATTTTTCATAATAGATTGGTATTCCTCCATCATGGTCTCCTTCCATTCTTTCTGCTTGATTGCTTCGTTAAAGGTGGAAGGTTCTGCATTGACAATACTTTTCATGAGTGTTGCATAATTGGAGAACCTCTTGGGTTTCTTACTTTGTCTGAAGGTGCCACCGGGAGCTTTATGCTTTTCTGCTTCCTGCAAGGTGGATTCAAGCCATGTTGGTCTCTTTCTAGTCTTAGGTGCAATAATTGGTTCCACAGGTTCATGTGGTGGTTCTGGTTCTTCACTGGAGTGTTCTAGAGGACATGTGTTATATACTTTGGTGTCTTCATGTTCCTCTTCCTCGTTGGAGTCTATGGAGTCTTATATAGATTTCTTGAATGCATCCTTTCATCAAAAGTTACATCTCTATTGATTTCAACCTTCTACTGACCTGAAACATAAATTCTATATGTTTTTGATGATTCACTATATTCAACGAATATGTCTTTCTTTCCTGAAGTTGCAACTTCTTTCTCTTATCCTTGGGAACATGAATATAGACTGGACATCCAATATTCTCAAGTGTTCAACACTTGCCTTCTTTCCGGAGAAGGCTTCTTCTGGAGTCATGTTCTTCAATATTCTATGTGGACTTCTATTCTAAATATAAATCATTGTCATAAATGTTTTTCCCCATAGAAACATGGATAAATTTTGGTCATTCATCATTGCCTTGATCGATTCTTCAATAGTTCTATTATTCCTTTCAAGCACGCCATTTTGTTGAGGATTATGAGGAACATAAGCTCCCTCATAGTCCCAACTTCTTTACAAAAGGCAGCGAGTTCCTTGGAGGTGTATTCTCCTCCATTATTAGATCTTATTATCTTGATCTTCTTATATGTTAGGTTCTCTACTTCAGCCTTGAATTCTTGGAATTTGATAAATACTTCATCCTTAGTCTTTAACATATACAACCATGTCTTTCTTGAGAAGTCATCTATAAACGTCACATAGTAAAGAGATCCTCCTAGAGACTTCATCGGCATAGGACCACATACATTTGAATGTATTAGGTCTAAGATCCATTTGGATCTATTCTCACTACTTGGAAATGGTTTCTTAATATTCTTCCCAAGTGCACATCCTCTACACACACCTTCATGTATTGATTGTAAATCTGGTATGCCTACAACAATCTGGTTTAGGGATGGAAAGGCTTGATAATGAAGGTGAGCATACCTTATATGTCATAACTCACTAGGGTTTATTTCATCATGTACTAGAGCTTGAGTATTCTGACCTAGGAGTTTATACAATCTTCCTTCACAAATTCCAATGACTCTAGCATCTTCTATCTTTGAATCTTTAGACCATACAAGAAATTTTCCATCTACAAAAGCTACTCTATCTCCTTTCTCTTCCAAACAAGAAATAGATACTAGATTCTTTTTCAATCTAGGAACATATAAAACATTACTAAGATGAATAGAGTTACTTGATTCCATTTTGATAGTAGCTTGTCCAATTCCCTTGACTGCATAAGAGTTCTTGTCTCCAAGCTCCACTTTATGTGGTGTCTCCTTTTCCTTCATACTTGATAAATTCTTACAGTCACCTATCTTATGCCTTGAAGCTCCACTATCGATCAACCACATGTCATCTTCAATGGTTCCAATAAGAGTTGAATAATATAATAAATTTGTTTCATCATGCTTTTCCTTCTTTGAAGGTTCTTCATCATTAGTAGTTGATGCATGATGTCTCTCTTTTCTCTTCTTTGTTAGTTTAGGAGAATTCCTTTTGTAGTGGCCATAATCATGGCATTCAAAGCATTGTACCTTTAACATATCTCTCTTGAACTTCTTTCTTGAATCAGATCTTTTCTTACCTCGATGTATTTTGAACTTTGTTGCAAAGGCTTGAGCATCTTCTTCCTTCTAAGGTTTTCCCTTGGACTTTAACCTTGTCTCTTTTTGTGCACAACAGGTCCAAAGTTCTTCTAACGTGGGAACTCCTTCCTTGTATTCATGCTTGCAACAAATAAATCCCATGATATAGAAAGACCATTGAGTGTTATGTTCACAACATCATTTTTTGGGATGGCTTCTCCGATAACTTGTAATTGATCTCTCAACTGAAAAATATTCACAAAGTATGAAGCTATGGTGTCATCTTTTGTCATCTTTGTGTCATGGAGTTCCTTCTTCAGACTCATCACTTGTCCAATATTTCTGACCGAGAAAAGGTTTGTTAGGGCATCGTACATCTTGGATGAGTCAAGATGAGAAATGTAGGGTATCAAGTGATCCTTTACAAAGTCCACTATGATACTCATAGCATTAATGTCATTATCCTTGAACTTCTTCAGTGTTGCAATGTTCTAAGGTTCCTTCTCTTTTCCTGCTTCAAACTATGGCTCCATGATCTTGCCTTTCATGATATCTAGGACTTTATTCTTGGCAAGGATGAGGTCAATCCTTGTCTTCCATGATCTGAAGTTTGAAGCCCCTTCTAACTTGTTTTTTGACTTCATAGAGTAAGTCATGGCTGCCCTGACTTTGACTTTGACTTGGTCAACCTTTGATTTTGACCAAAAACTCAAACTTGACGCCTTGGCTTGTTGAGAGTACCAAGGGGCGCACTAGGCTATCCAAGAATTAGGTCAAGCGCTTCACTTAAGGTGCCTCAACAAGAGGGTTAGGGTTTTGTTGCTGCAACAAAACTTCGACTGCAACTGAGCAAATTCTCCCAATCTACCTTCCAGTGGTTAGACTATCCAAAGATAGTGTGGGCCCATAACCTGTTAAAATAATATGTGTGCTCGTTTTCATCGTAGACAATATCACTATATTGTCACCCAACCATAGGCACAAGGCCACCCTCGAGCACCTTAACCTTGACAAATAGAATAATTCCAAAATCAAACACTAGAACCAATAGCCAACCAAGGTAGCGTACCTCTCTCCAAAGCTAGCGCACTAAGCAGAAAGTCCAAACTATAAACCAAAGACCAAGTCACCATTGCAACAACTGCAACTCTCCTCCATTCATGCACACCACTAGTCCTTATGAAGTCGTGAGAGTGAGTGAGTCCAAATAAGCCCAAGCACCCTCTATTTATAGTGCTTCAAGTCACCTAACTGGGCCGACTTCTATTCCTAGAGGCTAATAACTTAATATTAGATTTTCTCTTGAGCCGACTTGTCTTCTAAGGTTCTTATCCAACCATTCAGGGTTTCTCTAGCTTCCCTAAATATTCTAGTCACGTCAAAGGTTACACGTGGAGGTTAATACCTCCCTCGGCTACCGTAACATCAACATATATGAGGTATTGTTTTGTGATGGGCATGTTCTCTTGTATCCTAAGGGATGCAATATCACTTCGGTCAAAGTGATTGAGATCCGGCATGAGAAGTTGTACAAGCTCATGCTTCATCCTGCTAGAGCATTGATGCATAGTACCAACAACAATGACCTTTGTGATTTATGGCATAGGAGGATGGCCCATTTGCACCATGGGGCTCTGAGGATCTTGAGAGAGATTGTGACTGGAGTGTCAGAGTTCTGTGTAGAGCACCAAGAGGTGTGCAAAGGGTGTGCTCTTGGGAAGTACGCCAAGACTGCTTTTCCAAGCAGTGACAACAGAGTAGTAGGTATTCTTGATATGATTCATACTGATGTATGTGGTCCTATGTCTTCTGCCTCTTTGACTGGTTTTTTGTATTATGTCACTTTCATTGATGACTTCTCTCGAAATTCTTGGATTTTCTTCATAAAGACTAAAGGACAAGTTTTTCAACGGCTCCAAGAGTTCAAAGCTCTTGTGGAGAATCAAACGAGGAAGAAGATCAAAGTGTTGAGATCTGATAATGGGGGTGAGTATACCTCTAATGAGTTCAGTGACTTTTGTGTTAGAGAGGGCTTTAAGAGAGAAGTGACAGTGCTTTACAAACCACAACAGAATGGGGTTGTTGAGAGGAAGAACAGGGCTATTGTTGGGGCTGCGAGAGCGTCCATGTTACATGATCAAGGGCTACCACTGTTTCTTTGGGTTGAGGCTTTCAACACTGCAATTTATCTGTAGAATCAGAGTCCACATAGAGTCTTGGGGGATAATACTTCTGAGGAGGCTTTCTCTAGGAAGAAGCTTGAGGTGGGGCACTTTAGGATCTTTGGGTGCCTTACTTATTCACATGTCCCTTCTAAGAAGAGGACAAAGCTAGATCCCATGATAGAGAAGGGCATCTTTGTTGGGTATAACGAGACCTCGAAGGATTTTCGCATATACATCCCCTCTTTGAGGAAGACAATTGTGTGACGGGATGTGAGATTTGAGGAGGATATAGCCTTCCATAGGTCACAATATATGGAGCAGGGGGAGCAATCAGCTCCTCAGACTCGGGTGAGTCCTTCACAGAGCATAGTGACACAGAGTTCGGGACCACCTGTTTCAAGGACTACTAGTCCACAGGTGACAAGGTCACAGGTTACTAGTCCTCAGGTTACTGGCTCACAAGGTACCATTTCTTAGTCAATTGGTTCACAGAATACCTCAGGATCATCTTTAGGTACACAGTCTTCAGGTGATGGGATTGAGAGGGAGGAGTCCCCTCCACATGGTGCTACTTTGGAGAAGAGGAAGCCCAAGTGGCTTCAAGACACTTTGAAGGAAGCATGAGGTTCAGTGGGGAATCTCGGGCAGGATGTGAGGGAGAGTAAACCTTCTTAGAGGTTTTGCAGCTATCTTGCGATGGTTAGCAGCATCAGAGAGTCCGAGCCTTCCATTTTTTAGGAGGAAGCAGGGCAGTAGGTCTGGAAGGACGCCATGATGGAAGAGTATAGTTCCATCATGAAGAATGATGTTTGGGAGGTGGTTCTGAGACCTAAGGGGAAGTCAGTGGTGACTTCCAGGTGGCTCTACAAGATCAAGTATGTTGTTGATGGAAACATTGAGAAGTTCAAAGCTCGGTTTGTGGCTCGGGGGTTCTCACAAGTAGAGGGAGTTGACTATGATGAGACCTTCGCTCTGGTTGCCAGATATACCTCGATTAGGGCAGTGATCTCCATTGCAGCAGAGATGGTTTGGAAGATCCATCGGATGGATGTGAAGACTGCATTTTTGAATGGTCTCAAAGAGGAGGAGGTGTACTTTGAGGTGCATGGGAGACATTCTTATGTGTGCAGACTGAAGAAGGTGTTGTATGGGCTGAAGCAAGCTCCTAGAGCTTGGTATTCCAAGATAGATACATACTTGCAGCAGATGGGTTTCAAGAAGAGTGAGGCAGATCCCAATTTATATTACATTGTGGATGGAGAGGATCCTCTCATTCTGTTGCTATATGTGGATGATCTCTTCATTACATGGGCTGAGAGACTCATAGTTGGTTGCAAGGAGAGCCTTGCTTCAGAGTTCAAGATGAAAGACATTGGGCTGATGCACTACTTCTTGGGATTGGAGGTTTGGCAAGAGCTTGGACACATGTTTCTAGGACATGGCATATATGATGTTGATGTTTTGAGGAGATTTCGGATGGAGGACTATAGTCCCATGCCCACTCCTATGATAACTAACTGGAAGAAGCTTCATTCTTCTGATTCACAGTTGGTTGATCCTACGTTGTATCGTTAGTTGATTGGTTCGATGATGTATCTGGTCAACACCAGACCATATCTTTGTTTTGTTGTCAACTCACTTAGTCAATTCATGGTGGAGCCTCAGAGAGTACACTAGTTGGCAGAAAAACATGTGCTTAGGTACCTTATGGGTACGATGGATTGTGGCCTGAACTATGAGAGAGGGGATGGAGTTAAATTGATAGGCTACACTGATTCAGATTGGGCAGGATGTGCTAGTGACATGAAGAGTACCTCAGGTTGTTGCTTTGGATAGGGCTCAACAGTGGTGTCTTGGTTCAATCGAAAGAAAAAGTTGGTGGCTTTGAGTTCTGCAGAGGCTGAGTATATAGCAACCAGTCAAGCCAATTGTGAGGCCATTTGGCTTCACAAGTTATTGGTCGAGATATTTGGTGTGCAAATGAGGCCCACAATGATCTACTATGACAATCAGAGTTGCATCAAACTCTCTAAGAATCTAGTTTTCCATGACAGGTCTAAACACATCGAGATTAGATGTCACTTCATCCGGGATTATGTTCATAGAGGAGCAGTTGAGCTACAATATATCTCCACAAATGAACAGGTGGTGGACATCCTCACAAAAGATTTGGGGAGAGGGAAATTTGAGCCTTTCAGAGATAAGATTGGGGTGGTGAGGAACACTTTCGTTGGTAAGAGGGATGTAAATGTGTTGAACCTGCACATAATAGATCTAGCTAAACAATGATACACACATTTGCAGAGAGAATAAAATAAAGAAGAAGAAGGAGAGAAAGAATGGAATAATTCTCATTAACCGTATTCAACACTCAAAGAGTGAATAATTTACAATAGATATAGGATACATGAGTAACTAATGAGCCATAGTGGTGGTCTAGAGTGATCTGGACACACCAACAGTTACGAGAGTGAACTGCCACCTAGTCTAGTCTCTCAGACAATTACGAGAGTGAACTGCCACTTAGTTGAGTTAACTAATCAATTAGTCGTCAGTTAACTGACTGAACAGAGAGTAGTGAGGAGTTAACTCAGGAAATCAAGGGTAATGTGTTAGTGTGGTGATGATCCCAAGGCAAGTGTGCATTAGTTGGTGATGATCCCAATGTTGCATGGTGACAAAACCAATGTAACATCTAAACTCAACTCAACTAGTTAAATTGAAGTGTCAACTGAAAGAGAATATTCTCCAGGTAGAATATTCTCCCCTAAAATATAGGAGACTAGATAATGACTAATTATGACTAATAAACAAGGAAAAACCTTAGGAAAAATAAATCCTAGGTGTGTGTGAAGTAACTCCAACACCCCCCCTGAACATCACTATGGTGAAAATAAAGAATGGGTCCTGATAACAAGGCCATGTTAGGTACCCAAATACAAAAAAAACATTGAAATAAATGAGGAAAGAGGGAAAACCTCATGGGAAAAACCTCCCCTCAAATTACAATGCATAAAAATAAATAAAAATTAGAAGGAACAAAAGGCAGTTGCTAAGAAACCATGTTCTTCACTCCAAGAAGACCTTGCAACTGTGCAAGTTTGCGCTCGTTGAAGATTTTGTTGAAGATGTAGATGTCTACACGGATCTGATGAAGTATATGCACCATTGAGATGTTCACACATATCCACTTTATCTTCTTGTAATGAAAAATATCCAAATAAAGTTTGGATGAAATTTTGAAAACTGTGCGACCGTTTTCGGAAAAATGCCGAAATTTTGTTGATTTTAAAACGATCATAACTTCACTTCCCAGACTCTGTTTCAGATGATTTGTTTTTTGAAATTGGATATTTTCCCGAGAGGAATTCAAATATCCAATTTGTTTCTGCAAATTGTGTTAAAAAAAATCATAATTGTGTCTAATGTGCGCGACTTCCTTTTTGTCTCTTGAGATGCATGCATTGTGCATGGAAAAGTGTTTGCATGTGATCCCTGAGATACATGCCATATATATTCCACATGAATTTCAGAAAACAAATATGAAATGGAGTAGACATCATCTTCAATTAATGGAATACAAATTTTTGTAGATACTTGTGTAGAAGACTCTTCAAACTGAGATGATTTATCTTCCAGTGGATTTTCTACATTCTCTATCTTGTCAACATCTTGCATGCATTCTTCTTTATTCCCAAATAAAACCTCCAATCTACTCCATAAATCATTTGGAGTGAATTTTTGTGAGTCATCATATACTTGATGGAGAATTTCGGGAGAAATAAAATAGAGGATACATCCTATGGCCATATCTTGTCTATTGAGAAAGCCATTTTTCTCATCGGTAGAATCAGGCTCTACTTCCATTGCCATAGTAATTTGGTACAAGCCTCTGCATCTAAGATAAAGAATAATTTTTGGCTTCCATTCCAAATAGTTATGAAGCATGAGAAGTATTTCCGGTGAATAATCTATCTTTTTGTTGTCTTCAATCTTTTGTACCTACAAAAAATGATTTGGTGTACCTTTTGCTTAGCAGTCCGTCGGTTCTGATACCATGTAAATGTGTTGAACCTGCACATAATAGATCTAGCTAAACAATGATACACACATTTGCAGAGAGAATAGAAGAAAGAATAAGAAGGAGAGAAAGAATGGAAGAATTCTCATTAATTGTATTCAACACTCAAAGAGGGAATAATTTACAATAGATATAGGATACATGAGTAACTAATGAGCCATAGTGGTGGTCTAGAGTGATCTGGACACACCAACAGTTACGAAAGTGAACTCCCACCTAGTCTAGTCTCTCAAACAGTTACGAGAATGAACTGCCACTTAGCTGAGTTAACTAATCAATTAGTCTTCAGTTAACTGACTGAACAAAGAGTAGTGAGGAGTTAACTCAGGAAATCATGGGTAATGTGTCAATCTGGTGATGATCCCAAGGCAAGTGCGCATTAGCTGGTGATGATCCCAATGTTACATGGTGACAAAACCAATGCAACATCTAAACTCAACTCAACTAGTCAAACTGAAGTGCCAACTGAAAGAGAATATTCTCCAAGTGGAATATTCTCCCCTAAAATATGGGAGATTAGATAATGACTAATTATGACTAATAAACAAGGAAAAACCTTAGGAAAAATAAATCCTAGGTGTGTGTGAAGTAACTCCAACAAGGGAGTGTTGAATTAAATTAATAAAGTACCAAGGATAAGTGTTTCTCATCACTTAGGCACCTAGGGGTGAAAAAGTGTCCAATGTGGTCCCAAGTGCATTAATTTCATGAAATATGAAATTAAATGAGACTTTTTGAAAGTGAAATGAAATGGGTGAGTGAAAAGTCATTTCTTCTCAGAGATTCATCTAATCTATCCTCCACCGTTAGATTAGATGTCTCTTCACCTTCCTGCATGAGGTCAAATTAAGGAAAGGGTGCCCCATTCACTTGGTAGTCTTCTTGATGTGATTTGGAGAGAGCAAGAAAAGAGGAGTCGAGTTGAGCAGAGCAATAACGAATTGCAACAAGTGTTACAACGAGTAGCAGTAGTGATACAACGAGTTGCAACAATGTTACAACAAGTAGTAGCAGAGTAACAACGAGTAGTAACAAGGAGAAAATTGACACATAATTCAAAGAGGAAGGTACAACGAGTATTGGGCCATACCATACAAATTTTGGGTAGGTCGTACAACAGAAAGTTGACACAGAAATTGAGGAGGTTAGTTGCACGTTTTTTTGGGCATGTTTGGCATAGAAATTGAGGAACTCAACTGCCATTAATTTATGGAAAATAGCAACAGTTGACAGGCATGATTTTTGAGACAATCGTACCACAATAAATGCAGTGATAGTCGTACACAATACATATTTATTTGCACAAAAATCGAGGAGTTGTTTAGCACACATGTTGAGGTTGTGTGTGGGCACATAAATCGATATAAGTTTGTGTATTAATTTTTGAAGAAGACTTTTGTAAGAAATTCTTTCTCCGAGCTCTGCAAATAATAAAAAATCCCCTCTCTCACTGGTTTTCCCCTTGTGGGTTTTTCCAGGGTCAAAGTTAGACAAAATCTCGGAGTATAATTTTTTGGGTGTGTTTATTTCTAAGTTTTTGTTGTAGTAGACTCCATGTGTTTTTTGTTCATAAGCATTTAATTTCGTGCTAACTAATTTGCAGCCTAAATTTGCAATGTGGGTTGGACATTAAACTATGTGTCTCATTGAGACTTGAAACCGGGTTGGGGTTTGAAATTTCTACATGTTATCATCTAAAAAGTGTTCACTTGTGACACTTGCACAAGTTCATCAAAATACACCATCAAATAACATGTTTTCCACCCATTTCACCACATTCTTCACCTCCACTAGACCTCTAAAAACATTTGAAGAAAACATGGATTTGGACCCATGAGGGATAAGACACTTTTTATCCCTAATAAGTGTGCTGGCTAGCGTAGAAAGTGTCCCCAAAACTTGCACTGGCCCATAAAAACTACAATTTTGACTATTTTTGGTTGGAATTTCTAGAAAATGAAAGTAGTTATGAGTAGACGTTTTAAACCCTAATTGTTATTCTTAGCCTTGATTTGGTCAATTAACCATTATTTTTTATGACCATGTCAAGGTGTTTAACCACTACTTTGCTTATAAGTAAAGGCTTGAGGTCTCTCCATTCATTATCCATCCACATATAGTAGGTATATGTTGCTAAAATTGCTCCAAAAATCTTGAGGACTCCATCGTCTTGATAGTATTTTTAGAGCTCCAAGTTATTTGCAACCAATGAGAGGGGATCAACATACACCGTGGAAGGCAAAGGAATCTCCCAAGGAGGAAACCCGAGAGCCACTTCTTCAACAAAGTTTTCTCCACATGTGACATTGTATAAACTGTCCATTAGATATGAAGTAATTATTTACAATCTTTAAATCAGTCTATTCATTTATATGGATAGATTAGGGCCTAAACTAGGGAAAATCTCTTTTGAAATGTAATTTTTCATGTTTGTCTCTATCTAAGTCAGAACCCTTAGATTAGGAAAATTGTATATCTTTGTTATAATTTTCTACCAACAGATTGACAACTCCACTAAGGGTTTTCATCAATAATATGATCGATGAAAAGACATAAGCTAATTGTCTTTTGGACAAGCCCTGAGGTTCTATCCTTCATAGATGGATTCTCAGGATATAACCAGATCTAAATATGAATCTGGCCTCAAGACCAATACAAAATTTCCTTCACCACACCATGGGGCACCTTTGTGTATAAGGTTATGCCATTTTAGTTCAAGAATGTTGATGCCATTTCCCATCACGCCATGTTATATTGTTTTCATGACTTGGTTCACCTTATCTTGGCCTATCTCGACAATCTCACTGCTCCTTCAAATAAAAGGTCACAACACTTAGAATATAACATTGTGCATTCATATCTAATCAAGCACACATACTCATCTGTAAATAAAGATTGGCACTCCATGTTTAAAGTCATATTTTCGTAACAAAAACTACATCCATAGTGCATATGTATATGTCCATGTATATAAAATGTCAAAACATCGTAATAGTTTTGCATATGTTTAGAGTCCACTACTCTAATTGTATAGATGGAGGCTCACGAGTTAATGGAACCATGTCCCCACTAGAGAGATCATGGACAACCTAACTTGCCATTGTTGGTCTCTATAGAAGTGGGCACCAATCAGGTGGTGCCCCTATACACGTTGTTGCATAAGCATCATCTAACTTGTGCCACCCTTATTCTGATAGTCCGGTCAATAGTAGGGAAAACCTCTTTCTTCGATCCTCCAAGAGTTGGTCACTATCCACTCTCGACCTAGACCCCAATGGTCCAGGATCAACAAACTCTACTCACGTATAATGACATGCAGTCTGCCCTGCCGACATCATCGATGCTATATCTGTACATTGCATATAATCAATGATAAATATCATATATTGAAACATTCTACAATTAAAATCAAATTACATTATATTTACCATCGGGCCCCATGCTCAACACTCTGGATCTTCTTGATTATTCATCCCTTATCATCCCCTCTTAGAGATAGTCCTCAATATGTAGTGAAAGTTGATCACAATGTGCAAAGAAATTTGTCCAAATCATTCAAAAAAATATTTTTTAAAATATTTAATTATTTACAGTGAAAAATAATATGTTAATTTAGAACTTTAATTTTTTTTAAACTAATATGTAAATTACACTAGTAACATAGGTTTAAATTCTTTTATCATTATTGAGAAGGTTAATTTTGAAAATTTTAAGACAATTCCAGAATTTGACAAGACAATTTCATAATATGATAAGTTACCTAAGCTATATGATCAAAGGGTTATAGCATAAGGAGTGGTTCACCATAAAAAAAAAATTGTCCTGTCAAAATTTCCAACAAGGAAATGGAACTTTGACTTCCAACCAGATTTAAAAACAATTTTCATCATCAAACTAATTTAGAACAATTTTCATCAGACTATCTTCTCCAACGTGGAGGAGATAACCCTGTCCATATCTAGTACGGTTACAACTGATAAAATGGGAGAGTAGAGTGATATGAACAAATAATCAATGATAAATATCCATCTACCGGAATACATGGGTCATCAGCCGCTGTAACCGCCAATTCTATAGGAATCCTTTTCAGCTACATGGTTCATTCAACCATTCTTCCTCATAGCTCCCACTTTATCATATCATCATCAACCTGAGTTTTATTTCGGCTTACCCATAACCATGCTCTGGGTTTTCTCGGATTACCCTCAACCATGCACCAGGTTTTCTCGGATTACCTGTAACCATGCTCTAGGCTCTGGGTTTTCTCGGATTACCCTCAACCATGCATCAGGTTTTCTCGGATTACCTGTAACCATGCTCTAGGATCTGGGTTTTCTTGGATTACGATGAGGACTGTATGGACACTGAAGAAGAAGAAGATTGTATTACAGATATAGAAATTGAGTTAGTTTTTATAAAGTGGAGTCTTGAAGAAATAAAGTATTACTATGAGCTAATGTTGCAAGAGTCCGTTGAGCAAGACATTGTTGATTGTATCCAAAAATGGGAGCAACATATTTATGTGGAGTTGGAAGCATTTGCGAACATTAAAGACAAATGTTCTCAGGACAAAGAAAATGCAAAAGTATTGAGGACAAAGAACAATAATCAGAAGTCAAATTCCAAAATGCCGAGGAACAAAGCAAAAAGAGCTATGAAGCATAACAAAGTCAAGATGAAACATATATGGAGTAGCAAGCCAAGGAAGAAGCTCCATCTACATCACTATCTAAAATCAAGAAAGGTTAAGATGAAATTGTTAATTTGTAAGCTTAGCTGAGACTGAGACCAGCAAGCATGTTATGTTATGCTCTGTTATGTTTGGTAGAAAATCCATTTCTCCATAACGCAATTTGGTATGTTCCCTCTGTAATTTGAACATTGTTTCTGAAATCCAGCTCATCGGGATCAACTTTGTAATCTGGAATGTCACGTTCATTTGTGACATGCATAGGAGCCATCGGCAACATTGCGCCATTTTCCTCCAAAAGCTTGCACACATCATAGTTTTTATAATGTATAGCGTCTGCAAGTGGTGTGTTGCCCCATTGATCTTGGGAATTGACGTTGGCTCCTTTGCTGAGGAGTAGAGCGACCACATTCTTACGACCCTCGCAAGCGGCCACATGAAGGGTGGTCCGACGATCGAAATCCGCAGAGTTGACATCCGTTCCTGAGTCAAGCAAAGCCTCTATGGCCGCAACATCCCCTCCATTGGCCAAATAAAGAAGCTGCATGTTGTCTTCCGTCATTTCTCTCTCTCCATCTTCTTCAGTATTCTCCTCTCACTCCGGCGCCATGGATGACTGTCGCCCCAAACTGAACTTAGCTTTCTTCTTCTCCATGGCCATTCCCAACATCACCAAATCCTTGCTAATGCCTTCATCACATACTAGGAAAACTCTATATGGCAATTTCAATTTCTGAATTGGAAACTCGGTGCTAAACCCAATAAGCTGGGCGCTCCACTCAATACCGGTTCCTCCACTCTAGTGCACAGACAACACAACACGCAGCACTCCAAATGACAGTGGATGAGATGAGCACGCAACACTCCACACTCTAGACGGCAGCTCCTATAAGTCAAACACACGCCTCTACTCTCCTCATGTGCCTGGGCACTCCCGTGAGGGAGTCACGCCCAGTCTTGACGCTCTGATACCATGATAAAATGAGAGAGTAGAGTGATATGAACAAATATTTAATTGCTTACAAAATCAATACAATGGACTCTATTATATAGAGTGTACAGGTTGTTATTAGATCTAACTTATTCTAAAGATAATTGGGTAGGTTGAGAGAATATCTCAACCACACACCAAACAAGGATCTCACAAATCCAACTCTCTAACAACCTCTTAATAATAAGATCACACAACTCACGTAGAGATTAACTCTACCTCTCAATACATTAGCAAGTATATTAGATAAGTAGGAATTATATATTCCAACAACAACAAACAAAATAACCGTGTCCATATACAGTCGAACATGTCATGTTGATGCAAACAAAATTTATTACATTTGTGTTATTACGCCGAACCTATTGACAATGGACACAATTAATAATCTTTTACTCTTAAATTCTAATCTGATGGCTAAGCATTGAAGATGCTGACATATTTTTAGTCGTCCTCCAAAATCCATTAACATGTTTACTTTTTTACATTTACCTAATCACATTATAAATTTAATCACATTATAAATTCACTGTAAAAATACATAATTGCCATATTCAAATGATTAAGGAGGATTAAAATATATACAGACCAAGTTTATATTATTAAAAAACACTCTGCACATTTCATTTTGGTGTCACTCATTCATTTTTTATATCTGAAAGTTCTGCACAAATATTTAATATTCACGTATCATTATCCAGAACACACTCAAATCATACCATACCTTCGGCGCGCATGAGGTAATTTCTGTAGTGTTGTTTATATGCGCTCTGTGTTGGAGTTGGTTCATGTTATTTAGTACCATATTACAACATTGACTAAGTTTAACACTCTGAACATGGGAGCTTGAGCTTTTCCGTGAGGCGGGGGAAGTTACCTCAGTTGTCAATTTCCTATTAAAACGCTGCTTCGTTAGCCATGAACATTTTCTTTGGCATTGGGACTGCAAATACGGCATCCGTAAGCTGTGTATTTATTATTGCACTGAATCTCGTGAGCATGGCACTGAGAATGGATGCCAATACACTCCATACCCGGGGATCCGTGGCAACAAAGGAGTTGTCGGATGTTGATTCGTCCAGTGGAACCTTTTTAGTAAACATCACTGTGCTGAACAATGCAGTATCCAAAGGAGCTGGTAAGCGTATACATGTTTTTCTCCAATTTTAGGTTTTTGGAATGCAACTAAATGTCACTGGTTCATTGCTGATTGCAGTTTGTTTAGATGGAAGCCCACCAGCTTACCATTTACACCGGGGATTTGGCTCAGGAGCAGATAGCTGGCTAGTTCACATGGAGGCAAGTCATTTCTCTTGGTCCTCTGTTTCTATATCAACGTCGTTTTCAAGGTGGTCTTTGATGTTTTAACTGTTCACAAACTACATATTAACATCAATTCAGAGTAAAGATTACTGAGAAATAGGGTAATGTGTCAAGATTCTGATTTACTAGGTATGAAGTCATATTTACTGCGGATTTCTCTGCAGGGCGGAGGATTGTGTAACGACATACCGTCATGTTCGGAGCGTGCTAACTCTTCATTAGGTTCTTCTCTGTACATGGGAAAAGCAATAGCATTTTCGGGCATTTTAAGTGACCAGCGATCACAAAATCCAGGTATTCCAAGTCTAGACTTTAACGCCATGTGAATAAATTTTGCTGTACACGAGTTCCATTGATACTAGCAAAAACTGTTTGACAGATTTCTCAAATTGGAATCGAGTTATGGTTAGATACTGTGACGGGTCGGCATTCACTGGAGATGTTGAGGAGGTAGATGCGGTATGTTGGTTTCAATATGTTGGGCTTTTAAAATGCTTTTCTTTAGAACACATTTCTGCTTGAAATCGATGAACTTCATGAGATTTAGTTGGGTATGAAAGTTGATTTGTCAAATGAAATAGCAATTCGATATTCCTTCCTGATAAACAGTATTTCAGGTTAGCAAACTTCATTTTAGAGGGCAAAGGATATGGCAGGCTGTAATGGAAGATCTTTTGGCAGAGGGAATGGATAAAGCTGAACAGGCACGCTCTCCTAATTATCTTCTATGTTATGAAAATGAAATGTGGGTTGTCAACTGATTTATTGAAGTCATCTAATGCAGGCTCTACTTACTGGCTGTTCAGTAGGCGGTCTATCTGCATTTTTTCACTGCGACGATTTTCATAATCTTCTGCATAGGAGTGCTAAAGTCAAGTGCATGCCAGACGCTGGATTTTTCATTGATTTGTATGTGCTCAATAAGATTTTATCTGAAATCACGCACGTAGATATTTGTTCTGTATTCCACAATTTAGGCATATTCAGAACTTCGATAAATTTCATTTACACACGGGTGCCTTGTAAATGGTGCAGGAAGGACGTTTCCGGAGTATACCAGTTAAGAACATTGTATCAAGAAGTCATCACTCTTCATGTACATATCCTAGAACTTTTCTTTACAGACCTAATCTTCGCTATAATCTAATTAAAATAATTGCTTTTTATTCGCTGCATTCTTGAATTTGATATTGTATTGTAGGGATCTTTAAAAAACTTGCCAGTTGCTTGCACATAAAAAATGGATCCTGCAAGTCTGGTACTATGAAGTTCAAAAGTTTCTTTCATTTGCAGTGGAGTTAGGATGGTTTTTTCTCAACGCATATCCTTACAACATTTGATGATATAAAATGCCAGTGTTACTTTCCACAATATCTCTTACGGTTGATCAAAACGCCACTTCTTGTTGTCAGTGCTGGATATGATCCATTCCAGGTATACAGAGAATTTCTTCTGGCCCTTCCACTGATTTTCTCTGCAGCATAAGATATATTGAATGTGATTTAATACTTTGTATGGCTGGCAATATGTTTTCTACAGATTAGATTCGTTCTGGTACCTACTTCAGCAGATCCGAATAACTATTGGCACGAGTGCAAGATGAATATCAAGAACTGTACTCAATGGCAATTGAAACGAATGGAAGGTTACTTTCTGCAATACCCAAGCTTCTTCTTTCTGGTAACACCAAACATTTCTCCTGGAATTCCAAGTTTGTGATGTAACATGTTTTATTCCTTTTTACTCTGTTATTGAGAACAGCATTAAGAAAGAAAATGTTGAGAGCATTAAAACCAGTGTCGAAATCAACAACTGGAGGGCTGTTTATCAATTCATGCTATGCACATTGCCAGACAAATGTGCAAGATCTGTGGCACTCACCAAGTTCTCCTAGATTAAATTCGAAGGTGCGTCATTATATTAATTTTTCCAGTAATATTTCTAAAGTTATCTGTAAAAGTTAGTCCAGACAAGTGTTTCGATAGAATTTCAAAGATATTTAGGCTTTCGTTCCCCTGACAGACCATTGCAGAAGCAGCTGGAGATTGGTTTTTCAGTAGAAGTGCTGTCAAGTATATTGACTGTCCATACCTTTGTGATTCGACTTGTCCCAACCTCGTCTGGAAAGATTGAAATCAAATAAATAAACGTTATACAACATTATGCGTTGTCATATCATTTGCATCACCAGTACTATCTATCGACAAATTGTTATAGTCCATCTTAACAAAACAGAACCTCAACTATACAGAATATTTTGTTTTGAAATTTTGTTATATTTTGGTTAATGTTCATGTCTTCGAAAACATTGCAATACTCATTATACTTTTCCATATATATATATATGCTTATGCTTTTTATAATTGAGAAGTTTTAAGCCATCACCAATTTACTGGTTATTTTCACACAACACACAACATAACTATATTCTCCTCTATATTTTATAAACTCATATATTTGGCATTATATCAGTCCACATTGTTATTTCTTCACTTATATTTGGCTCTCAAACGCTATAAATTCCGAATCCCCAAAGATCTTACTTAATGCATGAAACGATTTTCATTAAAATTTTAAATTAGGTATTTTTACGTTCATAAATTTAGTTGGTTGAGGTAGAATTCAGCTGGTTAAAGTGAGGCGTTGTTATCTTCCCATATTTGTTTGCTTCCACGATGGGCCTTTCGATTAAATTCCCATATCACCTAACATTTTAAGAAAATTAAGCAATTTGCCCATAAGTCAAGTCATTATCGAATAGTATCTTGTTTTCATTTGTTGAACAGTATTTGTTTTCTTAATTGAAAATTATCATAGGGCATTACTCAATCTTGTTACATATTAAATTTTCATTGTGACCATAAACAGGCTGTGACTGTTTAGTGTTATTTTTTATGACTACCTCACATTAGTTTTAATGATAAAGAACCAAAACATAAAACTGTAAAGAACATGAAATCAAATTTAATTGACATTCCAAATGTATATACAAGAGATGCATATGACAAGTACACAATATGCAAGTAGCAACTTCTATATATTAGAGAGATGGATATTGATTCCTCAACGTAGGGATAGCAAGTAAGCATCTTGTATACGTTAGAGAGATGGACATTAATTCCTTAACGGCTTTAGGCTTTGATCAGTACATTCCAAGAATAGGCTGTTCATTGCCGAGAAGCATTAAATCATCATATCAACTTTCACTAGATTTCAAGAAAAATACAAAAAAAAATACCTATGTGTGACTTAGAACACAAGCACGCTTAACCTATGAAAACATTACATATATATATATATATATATATATATATATATATATATATATATATATATATATATATTTGTCTTAATATCTAGAGGAAGGTTCTTTTGAAACCTAAAAACCTTTCTCCGTATTTTTAAAAAGAATTTTGATTACTTAGTTGAAGAATCCGAGTCGTGAACTGAAAAATGTTATCAAAATAACCTTTCTGCCTGTAGGACCAGTACCCTGTTAAAATAGGAGAGTAGAGTGATTTAAACAAATATTCAATTGCTTACGAAATCAATACAATGGACTCTATGATATAGAGTGTACAGGTTGTTATCAGATCTAACTTATTCTAAAGATAATTGGAGAGGTTGAGAGAATATCTCAACCACACACCAAACTAGGATCTCACCAATCCAACTCTCTAACAACCTCTTAATAATAAGATCACACAACTCATGTAGAGATGAACTCTACCTCTCAATACATTAGCAAGAACATTAGATAAGTAGGAATTATATATTCCAACACTCTCCCTTAATGACTACTTATCTAAATATCTATGTGGTCATATCTTCGTGTGCTT